>CM051398.1:15264879-15565345 GCA_028052125.1 Melia azedarach | reverse complement strand
CATATCGTTAAACTCTACGAGGTTTTGGCCACCAAGACGAAGATTTACTTCGTTATGGAGTTCGTCAAAGGCGGCGAATTGTTCGCGAAGGTTGCCAAAGGAAGGTTCAGTGAAGATCTCAGCCGTAGGTATTTCCAGCAGCTGATTTCCGCCGTCGGATATTGTCACTCACGCGGTGTTTTCCACCGTGATTTGAAGCCGGAGAATCTGTTAGTCGACGAGAATGGGAATTTGAAGGTTTCGGATTTCGGACTCAGTGCGGTGAGGGATCAGATCCGAACGGACGGCTTGTTGCACACGCTTTGTGGGACGCCTGCTTACGTGGCACCGGAGATTTTGTCTAAGAAAGGTTACGACGGAGCTAAGGTTGACGTCTGGTCTGTCGTGTGGTGTGATTTTGTTCGTCTTAACGGCGGGTTACTTGCCGTTTAACGACCCGAATTTGATGAACATGTACAAGAAGATTTATAAAGGAGAATTCCGTTGTCCTAGATGGATGTCTAACGATCTTAAACGGTTTTTATCGCGGCTGCTTGATACAAATCCGGATACGAGAATCACCATTGATCAGATTCTTAAGGATCCCTGGTTCAAAAAGGGCGGTTTAAGAGAAGTAAAATTTTATGATGACGAAAATGACCTTGATGCTTCAGCCGTCAAAGAAGAGGAGCCTTGTGTGAAAAGCTTAAACGCTTTTGATATAATATCGTTCTCGGCCGGTTTGGAACTTATCCGGTTTATTGACGACTCGTACAATTGATTAACGACGGGCGACCGGTTCATTTCGAGGGTTGCCGGAGAAATTGGTGGAGAAAGTGGTGGAGTTTGCGAAGGTTGAGAAGTTGAGGTTGAAGAAGAAGAAGAAAGAAGGGGAGTTGAGCTGGAAGGGTATAACGGTAATTTAGTTCTCGTTGTTGATGTTTACCGGTTAACGGATGAGCTTGTGGTGGTGGGAAGCGAAGAGGAAAGGAGGTGAAGCCGCTTACTACGATCTTGTGTGGAAGAACAGCTGAGGCCGAAGCTTGTCTGTCAACAGGAAACTCCGGTCACCGGTTAACTAGAAATGGAAGAAAGTTTGTTGTTTCCCTCCTTGAAAAAAAAAAATTTATTGTTTTCAATTTTTTTATAAAAATTGAAATTTGTGTTGTAATTTTGTAATTGAAATAAAAACCGAGGTACTTTCCCAAATAATTTTTTTTCATATATATATATGTGTGCGTGTATATTTATACAATTCTCAATTATTATTTCTAAAATTATTACTTAAATAAAGAAATAAATGAGCATGTATTCTTTAAATACTATAATTTTTAAAATGTAATTTATTTTTTAAAAGAAAATTGAAGGAGAGTAAAAATCACCAACTCACTTACTGTTTCTCAAATTTGAAATGGCATGCAAGTATGAAGCCTATTTCATATACTAGATGAATTATGTAAAAGACAAAATTTAATTAATTGAATTATAGTATATTTTTTGAGATAGATATTTCATAAAATGAACATAAATTTGTGAGTTGTATGTATATGTATATATATATATATATATATATATATATATACATATAAAGAGAAAATTTAATTAATTGAATTATATTATATTTTGAGATAAATATTTCATAAAATGAACATAAATTTTTTGAGTTGTATGTATATGTATATATATATATATATATATACATATAAAAGAGAAAATTTAATTAATTGAATATATTATATTTTTTGAGATAAATATTTCATAAAATGAACATAAATTTTCGAGTTGTATGTATATATATATATATATATATGTAAAAGAGAAAATTTAATTATTTGAATTATATTATATTTTTTGAGATAGATATTTCATAAAATGAACATAAATTTTCGAGTTGTATGTATATATATGTATACATACTTTAAATGGACCAACACCCACTTTATATATATATTTTATAAATTTTGAATGATGAAACTCCACAAGTTGCCTTATGCTTCTTTAATTTGAATAATGTTGTTGAGTGCATGCCTTTTTATATATAGCAATTACCTATTAGTTGCTTTTTGTTTCACTATATATCTTTTTAAAATCAATTTATCACTTTGCTATAGAATATATATATATATTTCAAATATAATTTTTTTTGAATTTATTTTTATGTCAAGGTTTTCTCTCTTTTCTGAAAATTTTAATGGTATTAAAAAATTAGATGTTAAATGAGTAACTCTTATATTGTAATTGTTGTACATTTTTTTTGATAAAATTCTTTTACTTTTATTAGAGTTTTTAACATTATTTTGTATTTGTTTTCTTTATGAAATTTAAATAAATTTTGGTTATATAAATATGAATAGTTTTGAATAATACATATTTTTTATTCATAATTTTTAAGAACTAGTGATTTATTTAATTTATTATACTTTCTATATATTAGAAATCTATAAAATATTTTTAACTTAATTTATCTAATATTTTAACTTAATTTTATTACAATAAAATTATCAAATTTTTAGCATCAAATATTCAAGAATGATGAGATGATGAGAAAGAAATATATAGGATTTGTTTAAAATGGAGTCAAGTAACTTTTTTTAAAAATTTTAATTTATACTAAATTTGAGAATTGCACTAAAAAAATGCTTTTCAAATTATCTTTATATCTATAAAAAGAACTTTTAGCTCTCTAAATTTTTTTTTAATTTAGTGATTTAAAAATTATCTACTTAAATTTTAACCTATTAATCTCTTTCTATAGTTCATTTCTCGCTAAATTGAGAAATTTAGAGTCTAACAATACCGACTAACTACCTATTATAAATAGATTGTTAATGTTTACACAAGTAATTTCAAATTATTGAGATTAAAATATATATTATATTAGACGATACTTTGACAACTTTTATATATATATATATAGAGAGAGAGAGAGGAGAAAAAGACATATATATATATATATATATATATATATATATATATTGATTAATTTTTTTGGAAGAATAGATTGAATTTACTTTACAGGCAATTTGGTGAAATAGCCAGCTTAGCTTAATGCACGAGAATGATAGCTAGAATACGAAGAACCTGGACTTCACCAGTTGTCGTTCAAAATTAAAATAATTTGAATGATAGCTATATATATATATATATATATATATATATATCTTTAATTTTTATATATACAAATTAATTGTGGTTGTTACACGTAATAAAAATCTAATTTTTATAAGTTTCAGTTTCTCTAGTTGCTTTGTTACATTATATTAATTATATTTTTTTTTTGATAATTTTTGTTTAAGAATATGAAGTTTCATATTTTCATTGAGAAATTATTTTGAAAGGTTAAAATAAAAAGATTGTAATATATATTGAGGGATTTAAAATAGTAGCATTATTTAACAAAATTTTTTAATTTATTTTTTATAAATATCATTAATAATTTTAAATAAATATTCTTTTTTTTTAATATAAACTAGAATTTCTTTAATTTTTTTTAATTTAAAAATTTTAAATAAAAGTAACAAACCTTATATTTTTAGAACAACTTAGAAACATAAACATCAAACGTGTATCAAATCATTCGGATTATATTAAGAAGATAATTAAAATTTTAAAATATTTAAATCAATAGTTTTATTTTTAGTGTAATTATTTAATCAATATTTTAAAAATTACAATACCCAAATAAGAGAATCATAATGATAACAATGATAATAAAGCTAATTAAAAGTTTGGGAACATATCAAATGGGTTTGGGTGGGGGGGGATCCAATTATTGGGCATGAGGAATCAATTGGTTGTACATTGTACTCCCAACACTATTATTAATTGTAACCACTCAACCCATTATCAAACTTATAAAGTTTAACTAAATAAATATATATATATATATATATCTATATATAAAATTATTTCCAAGGGTCCACTCCCACCACCTTCAATTTGAACAACCAACAACAATCACAAAAATAATCTTTATCTTTATTATTATTGTTTACCAACTTGATTTTGTGTCCCTTTACCAAACAACTAGTACTTTTTAAAGTGAATTGTAATAAATATTTTCTTTAATTTTTTTTTAATTTAAAAATTTTAAATAAAAATTAGAGTTTAATTTTTTGGTAGTATATTTGAAATCTATGTTAAAAAAATAAATAAATAAAACAATATATTTAATATATATTGTAACCAAGATAAATATTAATTAATTAAATTATTTCTACGAATGATGTTATGTATGAAATTAAGATTAATTTATAGAATATATCTGTATTAATAGGCTAATAATCATGCAAACAAATTAGTTTTCATGAATTTAAATTTGAAATGATATAGTCATAATTCATTACTAAAATGAAAATATTTATTCTATAAATTATATATCTATATTTATGAAAAAAAATTATACATCGAAGAAAATTTTTATTTGTACAAATAATACTTTAAATTTTAAATTTGGATTAAATTATTTTGCATATTAGATTGAATATGACTCTCTATTGCAATTGTTTGAGGTAGAAGTTTTATATAAATGGATCGTCATTTTATCAAGTAATTTGATGTTCTAATAAAAGGCAACCAAAGAGGGAGATTAATCAAGTTTTTAAAGACTTTAAACTAATGCAAAACCTAAAATCAATTAGAGCAATTTCATCAATTTTATGAAGAATACGATCAACACTAAATAAATAAGAATTAAGAGAGAAAAAAGTAAGAAGAGGTTTTTTCACATACCTCCCCAAATTACCCCTACGACGTTTTTTGTCTGATAAAAAATAGTAAATTGGCCAAAATAGCCTGAGCCATTGCAAAATAATAATTGCTTCCATGAGATTTGAACCCAAAACCCTTGAGGAAGACGATCATCACTCTTAACTAACCCACCAAACACATTTATGTGATATTCTTTTTATTGTTAATAAATAATTCATTTAAAAATACATATGTAATAAATTTCTTTAATAATTAAAATTATTTTGTTATCATACAAAATTTATAATGCAAAAATAATTTTATAATTATTAAAATAACTTGAAATTAGAGTTATTATTATCTTTAGATTATAAAATTTTAAACCTATTATTATTTATACTTGTTCCTTTAAATAAAATAATTTATCTAGAATAATTTTTTAAAATTATTAGTACTAATAATAATTTTATTTTATAACAATTTAAATTTATTTTCTTCAATAATTATAAATTTATTAGTGCTAATAATAATTTTAAAATAATTTTATTTTCTTTAATAATTATAAAATTATTAGTGCTAATAATAATTTTAGAAAAATTATTAGTGTTAATAAAAAGTTAAGAATAATTTTATTTTATAAAAATTTAAATTTATTTTTAATAATTATTTAAGAATAATTTTACTATTATTATTATTTGACAATGACTTTAATTTACAGTTATTTTATAAAATTTTAATGATTATAAAATTATTTTTGAAATATTTTTGTATTATCAATTGAAGAAACATATTAGAATAATGTGTTTGGTTGGTTGATTAGAGTGATGGCCCTCTTCCTCAAGGATTCCGGGTTTGAATCTCACAGAGGTAAATATTATTTTGTAATGGCTCAAGGGTATTTTAGTCAATTTATTATTTCTTAACAGATAAAAAATACCGTAGAAGTGGTTTGTGACCCTTTTCCCAAATATTTCTAAAACTTGAGATTTTCACAAACCTCAAGGGAGGTAAGTGAAAAAATCCCAAAGTAAGAATTTTTATGTGGTTTGATAATCATGATCTACACTCATTTTCTCAGTCATTTGAACTTAAGAATTTTACTAATGAGACTTTTTTATATCAAAATTAAAAGTATATGAATTCATTGTAAGAAAAATCAAAGGATTTTTAATTCTTTACAAGAATATATATTCAAATTTATCGCACTCAGTCATTGATTTTTATGAAAAAAAAAGTTTGAACTAAATAACATTTTTAAATATGATGCAAGAACAAATTTAGGTCTATAAAATTGTCTAAAATATTTAAAATAAGTTAATTATGTCTCGAGGAAAAATTAGTCATTTACACACATGTTTCAAGTTCTTAATACAAATAGGAATTTGACTTGTTTTTAACATTTTAAAATTTTATTTTTCATCAAGTACAAAGATATAATATATATATATATATATATATATATATATATATATATAAGAACTTTGGAATAAAAGTAAGTCTTGAAAGGTTTTCAATTCAATTGGATTGATAACCATAAAAATTAAGACAAACTAGTTTTATAGCAATGATAAAATTTAAAAACATTTAACTTATTAAACTTAATTATTATCTATTTAAATTCTTAAACTTGATCTCAAATTGTTGAATATTGCATCTCAAAGATCTAGTAATATTGAAACACAAAGTCCCTTTTTCTCTGAGAGATATATAGAAAGAATCAATTGAGTGTAATAATCATACACCTACAGTGTATTAGATCATTTGGTAAAATTTTATGTCCAAGGTTCAATTTTTTATGCACATTATTACATAAAAGTTTAAATATGGTTGAAATATAAATTTGACTAAAATTTGAATCTAAATGATATGTTATTTATGTTTATTTTTTAAACGTTTAAATATAGGTGTTAAATTATTTATTTTTATAAAAATAAAAATATGAAAACTAACATTTTATATATACACCCTTTTAAAATATTGCATATATTTATATTTATATTTCATAATTTTTTTATTGTGGTAATAAAATTATTCACAAAGAGAATAATTTGTAATAAATTGTGTGTGTGTGTCTGATTTCTTTTCTTTTGTACTTAATATTGTGGGAGAAGAAAAACTTTGAATTGATCATTCAAATGATATGGAAATTGATAAAAAAATATTTTAAAAAGATAAAGGGTGAGATTAGATAGAAGGAGATAATAGGAAAAAGTCATATAAAGAATTAGAGAATGTTTAAATTTAAATATTGACAAATAAATTAATAAAATAAAGTAATATTTGAGCAACAAAATTATTTAATTCATTAAATAAATTGGCTATTTACATATAAGTTAAAAAATTTAGTTTAATTATATTCAAATAATTTTATCAAGTTTTTAAATACTTTAATATGAAAAACAAATAGTCCAAAAGTTAAAATTTATTTAGTCTAATATTTAAAATAAAAATAAAAGCCCTTTTAATTAATTGTTTATGTCATAATTTTTCTTTCAAAAATTTTAAGGAAATTAATATAATAGTATTGTGCTTTTCCAAAAAATAAAAAAGAGACCATGCTATTGATATTTGTCTAGACTTTTCTTAAATTCCTCTGATTAATTATATTTAATTTAAGATTTTGGTGATTTTAATATACTTTTAAACTAAAGTTAAAAAAAAATTCTGTAACATCAATTTTTGATAGACACACAAAATTTTCTATTAATTTTGACATATAATAATTTCATGTTACAACAATTGTAACTTTAAAATCACATCTTAATATCAAATAAAACTTAAATAATATTTTAAAATTATATCATTTCTATTAAACTTATGTTAAATTCAAAAATGATATTCTTATAAACAAACTCACATTTCTAATTTTTAAAATAATAATAAAAAATAAATAAATATATACAATAAAATAGAATAAAATAAATATTATGGTCTTGTGTGTCAAAATTTGTAACAAGAAAAAATTGGTTGATCTAATCTTCTTTAACAAAAGCCCAAAACTAAAGCAATTGAGCCCAAAACAAAGGAGTAGCTCTGGTTTGCAACACTACACTACACTACACTAGGGCAGACATAAACGCGGCAAATGAACAGAAGAACTTATTCGAAGAAGGAAGAGTAGCACACTGCTAACACCACTCCATTGCAAAGGTACTTCCTGTTCTGGGTTTCTTTTCAAATGAAATTCTTTGCGTTAACATTACTTAATTCTCATTATGTGTATGTGTTTTCTTTTGGGATTTTTCAACTAGCATGCCATGTGTTTGTTTTATTGCTTACTTGAGTTTTTGATATTACTTAATCTACAACTTTCTGGGGGTTCATGTAAATTTACCCTTTTATTGTAAGTGCAACTTTAGAAATTTTGTTTGTTTCATTTTTTAACCATTTTCTTGGCAACCAAACAGAGCTGTTATTCTAAGAATGATATTTTCTTTTACTTTTCATTTCTTTATGTTGGGTGTTGATGTTTTTATTTAATTTGCTGTCGTTTTTTATTTTTTGATTTTAACCAGCCGCTGAGTGCGGTAAAGGGGTTTGAGTGATTGTATTTTTGGAATTGGATATTGAAACAGTGTTGGAAAATGCCTACTGAGGCTAGCTTGAGGCATAAGCTCAGTAAAAAACTGAAAATTTCGACTGGGAAGTTTAAGAATGCAAAGGAAGAGAATAAAACGGGTCAATATGCTATGGATAGTAATAAATCCCACAAGAAAGAAAATGTTGGGAAGAAGTTGAAATTTAGCAGAAAGGATAAAGAAGTTCAAAGAGGTCAAGGTGATAGTGCCAAAAACGTTAATAGGAAAGGAAGGCATGAACCCATGAGTTCTGATAGGAAAAGGAAGAGAATCTATGCTGATAATGATATGGGTGGGGAGGCAACAACATATGTGGAAGCACGCAATAAAGACACTTTATTTAGAAGGGGACAAAAAGAGGTAAAGTCTAATTTTGTTAACCAAATAAGTGGTGGGAAACCTCGCTCAATTTGGGTAAAGCATGCTGCTTCTGACACTAAGGATGTAGTTGAGAGTTCAAAAGTTTCCAATACAAAAAGGAAAGGTAAGGAAAAGGAAGTAGACAAACTGGATAGTGGTCGAAAGGGTTTGTCAAATAAGAACAGCAAAAGCAAATCTGATTTGAATAAGAACTTGGATGCAAGTCAGAAGAAATTGCCCCACAACTCTCCTTGTTCCTTGAAAACAAAAGCTAGGGACAAGAAAGGTCTGGATGATGATTCACAGGTAGATGATCAGCCAAAGAGGAAAAAGCGAGTGATTCGGATAGACCCATATGATGTCTCAAATAAGCGACTAGATGACGGCTTAGTTATTGATGGTTAGTATGTTTACAATTCAATCTATTTTTCCAATGTTATATAATATTCTTTCCACTCTAATAAGCTAGTTAGAAAGGATATTTGCACATGTCCATAATTTACCATTATATTTTTTGATTGATTGCATTGTAAGGTAAGAAATGGAAAATTCTACCAGCCTACGAAACCATTCCCTCTCTGCCAACTCGTAACTTTAAAATTTCAATTCCTAATAAAATAAAATAGGAAGAAAATAAAAGTAATATATGCGAGAACTTAAAAATTGATTTATATTATTTGGGTCCTCTTAATGTGTGTTCTTAGGGCAATGTGAAGGAAGACTTTTAGAACCAAATTTTTACAAGAAAATTATATTTATGCTCTTCGATTCATCTATGCTGACAAAATTTTATTTCTTTTCTTTTTGGAATTGGAAGAATATGCTCTTGAAGTATATGCTAGTATAATCCATTATACGTATTTTCATTTGAAACATTTATAATTTATCTTGACGTATTCACATTTAAACTCGAAATATCTTATCAAATATATGTGCTAAATGATACAGTTGGAGTAAAAATGATTAATTACACAGTATCAAGAATTGAAATTAGAAAATGTGATGAAGAAACTAAAAACATGAATAAGATATAAAAGAATACCAAGTATTATTAAAATTAATTTTAAATGAAGATAAGGTGTTCATCTTTTATGTGATAAACACTAGATTAATTAATACTAGAATTCATACACATGGATTGGAGTTTGAAGGGTCATGTCCTCACTCTTCCCTTTACAGCTTTGCCTTAAGATAGCACTAGAAGCCCTTGTTGCATGACTGTGGGATGGGAAATAGTGGATTTGTTTTGTGCTGAACTATGCAATGACGCCTGCCAGCAAAAACACTTGCAGTGCTGGTATTTTTGCGTTGCAGAAAATGCTCTCTCTTTTTTCTCTTCCCCCCAGCTCTGTTTTTCCTTCCCTTACACAAAATCTCAACACGAGATGTCAATGTTATCCATCTTGTTTTATCTATTATAAATAAAGTCCATAATCAATCATTCAGCTTCCTAGACACTACTTCAGTCTTTCTTTTCTACTGAATAAACTGCTAGAGGAGGGCATGTAAAATTACGTTAACAGAAAAATTAAGAGAAATAGACGATACTGAAGTTCTATTTTCTGTAAAAAGGTTTACACATACACACACACACACACAAGTGAGATCAATGAAAATTTTTCTTTAGATGTCAACATCATGTCAGCTTTCTCATGGAAAATAAATTGTTATGATTACATTCTGAAGTTTGCCTGTGAGGGGAGAGGGAAGTTCAGGACTGTTTATTTAAGAGCATTAGACCATTTAACCCTACCTCACCCTAGCTGTTCCTGGCTTGAACCTTTCTACTTTGGAATTGTTTGGAAGATCTTTTTGATACCAACTGAGCCATTATTCACCTGTGATTTATTTCTAGCTAAGTAGACCTGTTTTTGATCGTTTATTTGCAGTTATATTGCCTTTCTCAGATTTCTTCAGGATGTCTTAAATATTCAATTTGCAATTATTTTGTATTTTTATGGTAAATCTTTTTATTTCTTTTTCTGCTCTTCTTGCTTGCTATCCAGAAAAAGCTAAAGAGAAGAAAAAGGATTTGGAGAAGAATGTTGAAATGTCAAAGAATGCACAATTTCGTGCAATAAAACCTAGTCCCTCTATGCTTTCCTTCGTGGAGGATAATGTAATTTGTATGAACAGTCCTTGAGGTTTTCGGTTTATTTGGCACTTTCACATCCTTCCAATTCCTGTATTGTGATTCTTGATTTTTTTTACTGGCAGTTGTTGGGCCGTAGGCGCTTGATAGACCTGCGTAGGGCAGGCTATAACACTGAGCTCTCTGCCCCGCTAGATAATATTCCCTTCTCAACTAGCTCTGAAAGAGAGCGTATTGAAGAAAATGTAGGTGTTTTTTTTTCGGAGCATCTTTGATCAGTATGTTCATGTGTCATATTAATGTTGCTTCCCTTAATCAATATCATTTTTGTAATCAAATATAAAAAGCAAGCTTAATGCTGCTTATTAGCAGACTGCTGATTGGTGTTTCATTTAGCCAATGCTGTTGCTAACCAGTTTCTACAGGTATTTAGGAACAAATTGACATTTTTTGCAGCTGCGAAGGTCTCATCTTCATTTCCAGCTCCCGATCTTCCAGAGATTGCATTTGCAGGTAGAGATTTCAAATACCCACCCTTTCAATGTTCTTGGTCACTTCTCTGTTTCTCTTCCTTTTCTTTTTTTCTTTTTTAACTTCTTTTAGTTTTGATTTAGATCACATCTTTTGAAAAATTTCCAATTGTTTTTTAACGTGGTCGATTCACTTGTTCGTTGATTAAGAATTACGAGATCATCATTCACATTAGCATTAGTGTAACTGATTTGTGGTTAAGATGTATTTGAAACCATAGCCCATTAGGCCCATAATTTTTTTTTCTCTTGTTGGCCTGTGGTAGTTTGGTTCAATGCTCCTCATATTTCTCTTGTTGGCCTGGAAATGAAGGTCTCATCTTCATTTCCAGATCCTGATCTTCCAGAGATTGCATTTGCCGGTAGAAATTTCAAATGCCCACCCTTTCAATGTGCTTGGTCACTTCTCTGTTTCTCTTCCTTTTTTATTTTTAAAACTTCTTTTAGTTTTGATTTAAGATCCCATCTTTTGAAAATTTTCCAATTGTTTTTTAATGCGGTCGATTCACTTCTTTGTTGATTAGGAATTACCAGACCATCATTCACATTAGCATTAGTGTAACTCATTTGTGATTAAGATGTAGTTGAAACCATAGCCCATTAGGCCCTTAATTTTTTTTTCTCTTGTTGGCCTGTGGTAGTTTGGTTCAACGTCCTCATATTTCTATTTGATTGTTTGTATGCTTGCTGTGGATGCATTTAAAATATGCTTCGTCACTTTTATGGAAATTTCTTTAGAGAAATTACTGAAAGAAACAGTTGTACATTATATTTTGCCTTATAGGGAGGTCAAATGTTGGGAAGTCATCACTGCTCAATGCACTAACCCGACAGTGGGGCGTTGTACGGACATCAGACAAACCAGGCCTCACTCAGGTGCTTCATTTTCTGACAGATAGTGGTTACAGTCTTTTGGAATTTTGTAATGACAGTTTTGCTGCAGACCATTAATTTCTTCAACCTGGGATCAAAACTCTGCCTAGTTGATTTGCCTGGCTACGGCTTTGCTTATGCAAAGGAGGAGGTTAAGGATGCCTGGGAGGAGCTTGTGAGTATATTTGAACAGAATTTTCTTTTTCTTTTTGTTGTGTGGCTTGCTTACATTTTCTTTTCCTTTTTTGGTTTCTGATCTGATTTTTTTTTTTTAATTTTTGAGATAGTTTACATGCATCATCATTTGTTGTCTATTCATGCTTTCATTAGGCACAACTTGCATGGTACATATTATTTTGGATGAACATTGAAGTTCAAGGACAAACAATATTTTGGATGACTTCTTGTGAATTGACCTCTGCAGAGGTTGTATGCATGCAAAACTGATGTAACTCAATTGTCGAACTGGTTCATTCCCATATCTTTCAGATTTTAGGGAAGCATTAGAAGGATTTTGTTAGGTAATATATTTCAAACAAATATCTTCCACTTCTTAGTTTTCTTTTCCATGAACTTCAAAATTCTATTTGTTCTTGAATTGACATAAGGGTCAGTTTAGGCGTGGCGAAGTGAGTCCGTGGCTTCAATGGCCGATTTTGTATACTTGACTCTAATTTTTATTATGTTGTTTGCAATATTCTACTTTCTGTGGTTATGTCAGATATGTAAACAAATCTATATAGTCTGGTTTTCTGATGTCCCATGCAAATGAGTTGAACCAAAATGTTGCATTACTATATGTCTGCTGACATTTTGCTCCAAAAACTGTTAAAATACCTTGTAGGTACAGGAGTATGTTTCCACAAGAGCTGGTTTAAAACGAGTATGTCTTCTTATTGACACAAAATGGGGCATGAAGCCAAGAGATCATGAACTCATTAATCTAATGGAAAGGTACACATGCATACCCTGGTTATTAATACTTTTGAGCATAAGTGGTGGGATTGTGCGTATACATTAATGACACTGCTTAAAACTGGATTGAGAGGAGATCAAAGTTCCCTAAGACCACATTTTTTTAATATTATGACAGACAATATTCATTTGTGGTTTGGTGAATAATAATGTCATATCATTTTCTGTCAGTCCTACACTTAATTCATGCATCAAGGTGCTATCATGAGTGATAGTAGTACATAGTATCCTTGCATGGATTTAACAGACTAATAATGTTCATTATTAACTATGCAGATCTCAAACTAAATACCAGGTTGTATTAACCAAGACAGATACAGTGTTCCCAATGGACGTGGCACGCCATGCAACGCAAATTGAAGAGGTGTATTTTTTGCGTGTTTGGTTGACAATTTTATTCTAAATAAGCATGCTCACCTTTGAGACTAACAGCTTTCTAATTTTATCTGATCTCACAGAGCCTCAAGGCAAATAAATCTATAGTTCAACCTGTGGTATGAAGGAAGAAAATCATTGGGTTAAATACTCTTTAAGAATGCATATTATTTAAGGAAGCATCCTGAGTGCTATGGCTTTGGTTTGTGCAGATGATGGCAAGCTCCAAATCTGGAGCTGGTATTCGAAGTTTAAGAACAGTGCTTGCTAAGATAGGGCGGTTTGCCAAGGTCTAATTATAAAGGTGAATATCTTTTACTCTGGCAAGTTGTGTATTACAGATATTAATAATATTTTGATACGGTTGTAATCTTTTAATGAGATTTTGGGTTTATGTAATGTAGAACCAAATATTATATATATTTCCCTAAACTGACAAACCTCTTTAACTGCAGTCAGTTACAGTGCTTTGAATGTATTCAGAATTACTTAAAACCAAACCTATTATTACCTTGCAAATTACATGTATTCAATTCAAATTCTTAAGTGAATATGTTGCCAAGTTCTAGGTTCATCTGTGCACTATTTGTCTTAACATTTTTTCACTAATTCATATTTGATTAATTGAACTCAATTACCTTACCTGCAGGCGAACGTCCGTAGACTAAACATGTTAACTTAGCTGAACTGAATGCCTATATTTGCTAAAACTCTTGAGATGCAGTTTAGTCTGTTTTGATGCAGACTGAAGAACTGATCCATTACCCTAATCATTCCATCATAGGTAGCAGGAAGATATTGCTGGCTCGAAACTAGTTTAGCCGATTCTAGGCTTACAGTTTCTAAAAATCTGGGGTAGATCATGATGTCAATCAACAGGAAAAATGCCAAGTATGAGATTTCGGAGGCGTCTATTTGCATTTATTCTGGAAAATTTGGTAAATTCTACATTCTTTTGAGTTTTTTGAGGTAGTTTGGTTTGTTGACAATGTTGTATTAGCTGGATTCCTTTACGGAACTTGTCAAATGTTTGATAAAATGTGTTGAAATGGAAGCCGTTGAGGCTGCTGGGTATATTTAAAATTTGTAATTGGAAGTCTTTGTCAATGCATGAATGAATTCCATTCAAACAACGTTTGGGAGGAACATATTGAAAGGTTTTCTAGTGGGATTGGGGTAATAATATTTTCATCCCTAAACTTTCCCAAAACAGTAAGTTAGAACATAGTTTGTTCATTTTATCTCTGATGGCACCTATCTGAATCCAAAATACAGCTAAACTTGCTTGGGGACTAATTTATTAAAATTACTTAAGTGTATCTGAATTTGTTGTTTTAGCAGAGTTCAGGGACGAAAAACTTAAACTTAATGGGTATTGAGAATATTGAAAACAATGTCCACATCACTTTGGTATAGTTAATTTTTTATTTATTTTTATAATAATTTCTCACTTACCCAATTTTTAATTGGGGACAATTTGGATTGTTAGATTCACATAATTGAAACCAACTACAATAATGCTTGAGTAATTTGAGAATTAATTTAATAATTAATCGTTGAATATTTATTTTGTTAATAATTTTAATTCAATAATTTACTATTTTTTACGGCAAATAACAAAGTTGAGTGGTGACGGCTAATTTTTTATTTTAATTTTATTAAATAAGTATTAGTAAAAAAATAACGAATACATGGTAATATATTGACATATTATATGATCGAATTAAGTAAATATAAGAAAAATTATTAAACAAAGGATATTTTTAAATATTTTTGAAAATATTTAAACTAAAAGTTTTAAAAATTAAGATATTTTTATTCAATATATAAATAAAAAAATTATAATGAAAGAGTTGAGAAATATTTTAATAATCCTAACTAAAAATTAGAAAAGGACATACACCTTGATTTAAAAATTAGAATATGATGTCATAGATTCTTCTACATTGTACAATATTAAAAAAAAAAAAATCACTAATAGGACACATGCACTACTAGTCACTTTTCACCTAATATATAGTTTTTCTATTACAAATTAAAATTTAACATAAAAAAATTTTATTAAAAAACTTTGATTTAATAAAAAGATGATAATTAGTGGGATTAGTTAGGTCAACTTCAATTATCCCATGATTGAAAATTGTTTTCATTGGCATTTTTCACCCATACCCTCATCAAATCAAAACCAAGCAATCGCAATCCCAATTTCACAAAAAGCTTCATTTTTACTTCTCCGTTGTTGTTTGCTTTTCTCTGAATGTCATTGTAATGTGTCCTTTAAGGCTCATTCTCATATTTCTCTCCGCTACTCTCGCCGGATTTTTTGTCATCAGGAACCTCAAATCTCCGCCGGAACAACCCCTCGCCGACGACGATGTTCCCCATTCAGACGTCGACAATGACAACAGTAATTCGCCGACTCAACAATCCTCCGCCAGTTGTTTCTCCAAGGTATCTTCATTTTCTAGGATTTTCTTTTTTTTTTCTTTTTTAATTTTATGAATTTTAGGTTGAAGGTTTAGAACATGACACGTGGCAGGTTCGGGTAGCGATGGAATCGGGATTTTGGACGTGTGTGGATATGGCGAGTGGTAAATATCTGTGGAGGCATTTGGTTCCCTCTTCAAAGCGTTCTCTCTGATACCCACTTTCTATTAGGGTTTTATATTGACTGTGTTGTTGTTGTTGTTGTTGTTGTTGTATATAATATCTGTGATTACAAGAATAATTTCTGTTTTCCAATTCGAGGGTTTTCATAATGTGGTTGTACTTGGCAGTATTTGCAAGTTTTACAAAAGCATTTTAGGAGACTTCTAGAAATGAATCTCGATGCCAGGTTAGCTTTTGTTTCTGTAAAGAGGAAATTGAAGAATTGAATAATTGATGTTGTTTGTGTGATTGCAATTGGTAGATTATGCTTCTCTGTTTATTTTTCTTTTTGGCTCAATTGGAATGGTCTAGTTGAAGGAATCCTGCATCTCTTGCGAGTATTATAATGGATGGGTTTGCTTTCTAGGCAGTTTGATGAATTGAGGACAAGAACAAAACCCCAATTGCAAACTACATAAAATTTGTGTTAAAATGACTGCGTTGAATGTCATGAAAAGATGGAGCCATTTGATGTGTTTTGGTGCTTTGTAGATTAGAAGTTGAAGAGAATTGAATGACTATGAGAATATATTCCATTGCACGTCTTACTCTTTCTTGCTGGCACTTACTTTTATCTAGATTCTTTTGTTGAATTTATGACTTGTATGGCGAAATAATATAATTTGAGCACTCTCAATGTAGTGATTATGTCATTTGTTGTGGGTTTGGGATTATGCTCAATAGCACTCATGCATGAGACAAACATTTACAATGCTCACTTAGTTGAAACTAGCCACTCATACAAGACTGTCACTCGCACCAACTCCAGAAGTCACTTACACCCTAGTGCTTTTATGGTCGACTCACCTATGCTCACCGAGTTGCTAACCATTACATCACACTCTTATACTTGCTAGCTGGATTGTCTCACTTCTAGCTTGGCTAAAGCATTGCCCGTTTATGTGCATTTGTAATAATTGATGTTGGTTTTGTCACTGGCTTTGCTGGCCAATAAATCTTCTTTTGTTATTAAAGAGTTGAGCTGATGCCAAAAGCTTCTAGTATGATAGTAAGTGATTTTTTGAGAAGACATGTCAGCTAGAAAAATCTGGGGAGAAGCTGGGAGAGAAAATCAGAGAGAGAAACTGTAGGCAGTAATATATCTTGAACAATTGGTTCTATTTGAGACTTGTAAATCAAACAATTGCACTATTTGGGTTACTGAAAGTTGCATATACAGTGGTTTGTCTTTCTGTTGTATACCATATTTATTATCTCATCTAGGTTGATGACATTTATTAGAGAGGCTGGAATGGAGTGCTGTTATTGTTCAGGATGTCTGGAATCATGGTTCTTGCTTGTCTTATCTCATAATAATATGTATACGGTTTCATATTATTAAGCATCTAAATTTTTGTTCCTGCTACATGTCTCTCTATGTCATGTTTGGGCTGCCGTGGCTTGTACTGATGTTTGGGTGCAAGAGTTTGTACATACATATCCTGACTTCTTTCCTACTCTTTCTCACATAAGATTTAGATATCTGGTCTTTATCGGTCATCATTTTATCTCCGGGTTTCGACAATCAAAGAATTGAATGACATTACATTGTTGAGAGTTTTACAGCTTTTATATCCTGTTTGGCACCACTTGAACATGAAAGTAAGTGCTAATGGTGAGAAATGGAACTTGTTAGATCTTCTGTAGCATCAATGAGGATGAAACATTTTTGTGACATTTCTTTATAGTAGTCGGTCATTTTTATATTATGTCAATAGGTAAGCATCCAAAAAGACATCCAAGGTGCAAGTGGCCACAATTCATTCTTCTATGCAGTTTTTGTATGCTGCATTTGGATGTGCTGAAGTTATCATTCTGTTTCCTGATTTTGCTGCAAAGATCCAAAAACAAGGCCACGTTGATAATTTTATGACTTTGTTAATTTCTTTAGCACTCATATGAGTTTCTATATTATACAATAATTACAAAAAATAAAAAATTATGATATTAACTCTTACTTTTATGTATATTTATATAAAAAATTATAAAAATTATTATCTATTTATAATTTATAAAATAATAAGAGTTTATAAGAAATTTTACAATTAATTTTTATTCAAATCAATTAAAAATCAAACTCGAATTGAATCGATTATAAAAAATTATAAAATTTGTTATTTATTTATAATTTATAAAAGAATAAGTCTAAAAAATTTTACAATTAATTTTATTTAGATTCATTAAAAATTAAATATGAATTTAACCGATTGTATAAAAATCGATCATAATCAAATTTGTTTTTAAAATTCAAATTGTATTTAACTAAATAATTCGATTGAGCATTTTTGTCAAGTTTTTTACATTAAACAGTACACTATAATCTATTGATTATATATATATATATATATATATATATATTTATAGGGGTAGGATTAATGACTTTTTTTTTTTACAAAATCTTACATCAAAATATAGGTCGTTGAATTTGGGAATATTTAACGGTTAAGATTGTATCTGACAGTGCATTAATTATGGATGTATTAATTATGTATTAAATATATGGTCATATGCAATCTCAGCCGTTGAACGTATCTAAATCTAGCGGCTTGTATTTGATGTAAGATTTTGTATAATAAAAAATGAGCCATTGTTAAAATTAAAGTTAAAATTGAAATACAGAACTTACACTTGACTACATACAGATATTATTGATGCAAGCTTAAATTGATTCTTCTCCAACATAAAACCTGTTAAAGAAGGAAAAAGATTTATATGAAAGTTAAATAAAATGAAATTGCAAGTCGATGCCAACAACATAAACATCAACAAATAATTTCATAACAATTGTAAACGATATTACACATTAGTCACTACACTACACTAGGAATTTATCTGTTATAAAGAATAAAAGTATGCTTTTATTTGTCATTTATTGAAAATATGGACCTATCTGTTATTTTCACCAAAGTTGAAAATATTTTAATGAAGAGGCAGGCAATGTTTCCAACGGTAAAATTTTACCAGGAGAGAGGATCAGATAGCGACGGAGTGAGCGAGAGAGTGAGAGAGATGAGGAAGAGGCAGCAAACCAAAGCAGTTGATTGCCCAGAAACCCTAAATTCCATCGACGATGACGAAGAAGAAGGAAACCAGAACAAAGGCAAAAGGTTCTTCGCTTGTTATCTTTTAACGTCCTTATGCCCCCGCTACAAAGGCCACACATACATCGGGTTCGCTTTTTTTTTTTAATTTCAATTTCTATCATCTGGGCTTCTTTTTTAATCACTGATTAGCGCTCTGATCATATTCTTCTTTCACTTTCTTATGTCAAGATTAATGGGTTTATTTGATGGCTTTCTTCTTTTATTTGAGTTTTGGAAATTTAGTTTTATCTTATCTTGATTTCCCCTTTTTTTAGATAGCTTTTTAGTAAATTTCTTCCATCTTTAATTTGTAATGTTTTTTCTTACTCTTGATTTGAAAGATTAATTTTAGATTATGGCTCACTCTTTGATGATCAGTGGTTTTATGCTTTTCTTTATTGTAAATCAATCATATGCTTCTGATAATTCATGCTAAAACCATCTTTGGACTTCTTATCTAATGCCAAGAATGGGGTAACTGCAGATTCACTGTGAATCCACGTCGTAGAATAAGGCAACATAATGGCGAAATAAGATGTGGAGCATGGAGGACGAAGAAAAGGCGCCCTTGGGAAATGGTTTTATGCATTTATGGTTTCCCAACAAATGTTTCTGCTCTTCAGGTTATATATATATTCTTTGATCTTGATGCATTCTTTACCATGCATTTGCATTTGGGTGTCTTGAAATCATATAGTACTAGATGATGTGCCATTTGAAATACTGATCTGTCTCATGTCACGGTATTTTACTTTCACATCCAGATTGGTGAATCATATCCGAGGCCCGTTTCAGTTTATGTTACTTTTGTGTTTATGTCAGTTAAAATTGTGTTTCTCAGCATAGCAGTTGACTACAATAGAAGTCTACCTTGATGTATATTTTTAAATACAAACACTCGCATATTTGTAAATAGTCAAATCAGATCACTATCTTAGCAGGGTTTCTTCTGCATTTTCTGCAATAGGATTGGTACTTACCCTGTGGTGATCTCTGATCCAAGTCAGGGAAATTCTAGAGATTGCATAATCAAATTTTCTGGTGAATTGTTTTTTGTGATTAATTTATACATGGCTCATTGATTGATGGATTTAGCTTTATTGTCCAATGTCCAGTTCATCTTCAGATATCTGATGTAATTCTAAGATCTTTTAAATCCAGTAGAAGCCATCCAATTGTTTTGATATTTATTGAAACTTTCGCTTCCTTTTGCATATGCTGTCCATCATGTGAAATTTGTCATAAGCCATTTCAAATTAGCCACTTACTTAGAGTTACAAGTTCATTGCTTATTTATAGAGGGGCACACTGTTGCATGTTATAATGCCAAATATTATATTAGATCAGAATTCTGCACAATCATGCTAACTTATTGAAGTGCTCATTTGCTCATTCGATTGACAATTTCAGTTTGAGTGGGCCTGGCAGCATCCATCAGAATCACTGGCTGTGAGGCAGGCAGCTGCATCTTTTAAATCTTTCTCTGGAGTTGCCAATAAAATAAAACTTGCATACACTATGCTCAACCTCCCCAATTGGCAGAGGTAGGATTATATTTTCTTAGTAAGTTAGCATATTTGGTTTTGTCTTCACTGCAGTTCAATTTTGTAATGTGCTTCTTCTATCACAGCTTGAACATCACGGTGAACTATTTTTCAACAAAATACTCGACACATTCTGCTAGTTGCCCAAGCCTGCCAGATCACATGAAGGTCCAAGTGTGTGCCATGGATGAACTTCCCTGCTATACTGGAATAGATGAGATTTTATTTGGGGATGAAGACAGCCGTGATAATGAAGTTTGTGTTGAAGCAAGTGAAAACAGTGGAAGTTTAGAGGACACGTCAGGAGATGCTGCAATTAATAATTCAGCAGATTATTTGCTGAGCACTGATAAGGTTTGCTATGAGCAATGTGGACTGTATGAACATGGTAATGAGAAGCTGAAAGAGACTTCAAATCTAGAAGTAGACTGTCAACAGCCATTGGGTTTGATCAATTCACTGGATACATTGTCTTCAATAATTTCTGATACTTCTGCAGAAGAGACTGATGAATTGGGTAGAAGTAAGCAATATGCTACTACTGTAAATGCAGATGAAAATCAAGAACCGTTGCCAACAGAGAAACAAACTAAAACTGCTGAAGTTGCTAATAAAGATCAGCAAAAAGTCCAAAATTCTACTGTTATAAAGACTGTCGAGGTCATAGATTTGTTGACTCCATCTCCTAACTGCAGAATAATGTCATGCGGCAAGAAGAGAAGGATTTCCGATGTTTCCACCGTGTTCATAGACCTGACTTAGGCGGCGTTTGGTATTTGAGCTATTATGACTTCGAAGCTATAGCTACCGTACGAAGCTTTAAACTTCCATTAGTCCAATAATAGTGTATTGGACATACTGGCATCAAATAAGAGGATAAAGAATAAGAAGGCAAATGTTTTATTGTCTTCACAATGTCTGTTAGATCAAATATTTATATGTAAAAAGATATAACCCTATAGAAATTCAGTATTGTTGTACTCACTTTAAGGTCATGTAATACATTTTATCAGTAAGATTCTAATAAGGATTAAATTCTAGTTCAGTATAACTGTTGTCATCAACAGAAGTTTGCCAATGTATTTCTGAAATTCATGAATAGATGAGAATCGAGTTTTAAGTATCAATGCACAAGAGTCGAGAATGGTCTGGACCAACCTTGCAGAAACTGGTTGAGAGCTGGAGTCATTCTCCTAACGAGATTTGGTAGTCCAAAACCATTGGGGTTATGTAGAGGAATTAGAAGGATGAGCGTGTTTTTCTTTTTATAGGATAGTTATTCAAGATCTTAATCTATAATTGCTGTAGAATAAAATTATTAATTGTCAAATATTATAATAATTTTATTTTCATAATTAAGTTAAACATAATAGTTTCAATAATACCTTATTAGCCTTCAATGAGACCATTCGTCTCTTGTTTGTAAATTTTTAAAATTTCATGAAATGGGTCATTGAAGTCTCTTAACGATGTTTTATTAATATTTGATATTTAAAAATTAAACACAAGTGTCGGTTTGATTTAATTTTTTTAGGGGAATTAACACATATATCTCCCGAGGTTTGAGAAACCTACATTTAGATGGAAGGTTTAAAGAAACTCACACTTATTTTCCCTGTACCGTTAGTTGACCATTAGAAGACTGTTAGAATTAAGGATATTTTTGGACATTATTATTTTTAACTTATTACATAATTAATTCCCATAAAATATTACATTATTGTTCATATAATAATACCATTTTACATAATATGAATTAGTCTTATTTTCTATAATTTTAAAAAAATTCTAAATTTAAAATTAATATTTAAAATTTTTGTAAAACAAATATAGTATATTCATATACTTATTTAATTAAATTATATTTTATATTATTTTTTGTTAACTTTGTACACATACACTGAAATAAGTATAATTTTAAAATTATTATTAACTTAAAAAATTTATGATTGTGATAAATAATAATATTAAACATGTAAATTCTATTTGTAAATTAATGTAATAGTATTATTTTGTTTATATATATATATCTTATATGATTTTTCATATAATTTATTTTAAAATTTCATCATTATAACTTGAAATCTTGAATGATTAATAAATAATAATATAATATTTTGTAGGAACTAATTATCTAGTAAGTTGAAAAATGATTAAATTGATAAAATATTTAAAATATCCTTAATCCTAACAGTCAATTAATGGTCAACTAACGGTTCAAGGGAGGTAAGTGTGGGTTTCTTCAAACCTTCTATTTAAGTGTGGGTTTTTTCAAACCTTTCATTTAAGTGTAGGTTTTTTCAAACCTTTCATTTAAGTGTAGGTTTCTCAAACCTCAGGGGAGGTATGTGTTAATTTTTCAATTTTTTTATCAGTCAAAGAGCTCTTTAAACATTTTTTTTTAATTTTTGAATGTCTTTGGGTGGCACTGTAAAAGCACTTTTGAAAATTTAAAAAGTTATTTTATTTCTATTGGAGAAACTTAAAATTTGACTTTTAATAGTAAAGCTGTCTTAAGTTTTTTTAGGAAGTAAAATTATTTAAAATACCTTACTTTATTTTAAAAATTTAACGTTATTTTTTTAAAAATAAAGTATTAAAAATTTATCTATTAAAATAATTGTT
Organism: Melia azedarach; assembly: GCA_028052125.1. NCBI lineage: Eukaryota > Viridiplantae > Streptophyta > Magnoliopsida > Sapindales > Meliaceae > Melia > Melia azedarach. The sequence goes on along the minus strand of CM051398.1, from coordinate 15,541,993 downwards.
CAAATTTTTTTAAAAATTATTTGTAACAACGAAACAATTAACAAATTTTTGTTAAAAATACTACTTATAAAAGCTTTACTGATAAAAAAATTATTTTAAAAAATTTTATTTGAAAAGTTTTACTAAATAAACCCTAAAATCTCTATACAAAATTGCCGAAATGGATGAGGTACAACATGTTAAAAAACTTTTTTCCCATAATTGTTTTTTCAAATGACAACAATAAGTGAAAGTCCGGCCACTAAAATTTCAAAACTTACCTTTTTCAGGAAAAAATCAAACCACTCTTATTGTTAAATTCAAAGTGGAACAAATCTGAAGGGATTTCAGATTCATCAACAACACTACTCAAATTCTCATCAGACTTGAGTGGATATGTTATTAGGGTAGGACAAAAATATTCAACCGAATTGAATGGAAGTAAATCGAATTATTCGGTTCAATTCAAGTTGATTTTAAACGCAAATTCAGTTTTAATTAGTTTTCAAATAATCGATTTGGTTTGAATTGATTTTTAATGGGACATAAATGAAAATTAATTATAAAATTTTATATAACTCTTAATATTTTGATAAATTATAGATAAATAATAACTTTATAATTTTTGACAAAATTTCATATAAAAATAAGAAAAAATATTATAATTTTAAAAAAATAATTTATTTTTTAATTATTAAATAATTTAGAGACTTATACAAAAAATTTTAAAAATAACCAAAGCTAGTTCCAAGAAACTGTACTTGGATCTGTACCCGAACCGACCCGAACTAATCCGGGTCGGTGCGATTCAATTTCATTTTGCCCACCCCCATGTGTCAAACAACCTAATACAAGAATTGAAAAAGGAAGAACGCACACATACCTTAACCCGTACCCGACATACTTTAATATACCTTAAGGACTTTCACTAGCTACCCATAATTCTACTACCAAAACAATAAACAAATGTAAAGAATGTAAAGGAAACAAAACAAAATTCTAACACAACCCATAATCTTTTGAAATCCTCTCCACAAGAGCAACGCACGATAACATTGATCATTCAACCAACATCCAATAAATGATCATCATCATAAATGTTAGAATTCCTCAGCCAATCAACAGTAGGATTGAGATCCCCGATCCTTTTAGAATGTGGAAGATTGTGATGGAGCTATAAACACAAGAATGTACAGAGTAGAAGAAGAGTGAGAGACTTGTTACTGGGGTTAACTGACTTGACCATTGTCAGTTTTCTGTTGTCTTCCACCATCGCTTAATGAAATAATTGGAGTAGACTTGAGTCAAAACCCCCGCATTTGTTGAAAATTCGTTTGAGTTTTCACTGATATTGAGAACATTGATTTATTATGCCATAAGTTGAATTTATATGCATGTTGATTAGGTTGTAGAAAGTATTTATTTAAATTTAGAAAGTGTTGATTAAGTTATTGTATGCATGCTTGAATGTAAATATATACATAATTTGAGGTTTAAAAAGTTGTATGGAAGTTGAAGATGATATATTATGATTTTTTTTATGTGGAGATTTTTCCCTAAAATAATTTTAAAGCATAAAAATATGATCTTACTTGAAAGTTATTTTCTAGTAGCACTAATTTTTTGTTTCGTTCTAAAGTGACTTCCTAACAAGTCTATTTTTTTTGTTCCGCCTTAAAGTGACTTTGTAGTAAGACCATTTTTTAGTTTTGTCCTAAATTAGCTTTCTAACGTGGTATTTTTTTGCTTTTTCGAAAGTCATATTCTAACAAGACCTTTTTTTTTTTGTCTTACTTGAAAGATAACTTTGAGTAAGGAATGAAAAATGGCCTTACTCGAAACTCGTTTTTGAATGAACAAACTAACTCTGAAGATCACATTGGACCGTACTTCTCATCCTATATATATTTCTTTTCATAATCTAAGAGTTATGTATTGTTTATTTATACAAAGGTATGATCGATTTTGTAATATTTTCTATTCATTACAATAAATCACATGTAATGTTTGCTAACAATATTCAGAAATACATTGATGAAAGGGTCAAACTTATAACCATGCAAAGAAATGCCAACTACCAACATTAATAAGATACGATAATCATTTAACATTTTAGTCCTAACTTTAAAAAGATGCTTAGAATCCATTCAAATTCGACCAACTACTTACAATGTGCCACGACACCAGGGACAAAAATATTATAATTGAGCAAATTATGTCTTGATTTATTTTTTGCTATAAGCCTACAAATACTATAATAATACAAAATTTCTATAAAAACTATTGAATATAAACCGTTTGTCAACTAGCTTTTAATTGGGGCTTGGTAAACTCGTTAGATTCAATTACTTTCTGAAAATACATAATTTGGTCAATTCTTTAAAAATTGTATTATTTATCGCATGAAACAATTATTTTTCGGATCATGCCACACTACCATATATTCCTTTATTTTATCTAACTTTTTGTTTTTTGTAATTTTTGATTCTTTTTTCGTTTTTCATTCACTATCTTTATGTTACAATACCTAATTTCCCTTTGCTTTTCATAAGTTGAGAATTATAACTATAATTTTTTTTTAAATATTATATATTACATGTATAATCTTCTAATATTATATAGAAAATCTATCGAGAATCTTGATGAATGCACATATGATACTGCCTGAATTTTTACACCCAATATGGGCGATGCCTACTCTACAAGAAAAAAATTCTACCTGCACTATAAGTCTAATATGGCAAGCCCACTATTTTTTGGTGGAAAAAAACCTTGCTCAGGTGTCCAGCAAGGTTCAAAGCTCTTACTCGCTTGAGGGAGTGAGGGGCCTCTAAGCACTCGAGCAAGCCCAAGTGGCTGAGAATTATAATTATAGTTAATTATAATAAGTTGGGAATTAAATATTACAACAAAAAATGAAATAAAGTGAAATGATATACAACACATCCAAATATATAGTAACTTATCCCTTATAAATTTAAGTTATTTACGTATTTTTGACTAAATAGACATATAAGATGAGCATGTTTGTTTTTTGCTACAAGAGTCGTTCAGAATTTTAACTTACAATTGTCATAGAATAAAATAATTAGTTATCAAATAATATAATAGTTTTATTTTCAAAATGAAGTTAAAGATAATAGTTTCTCTCCTACTCTAATAGCCTTCAATGACACAATTTTTCTCTTCTTTGTAAATTTTGAAAATGGATTATTTTGACATATATTCCTTGAAATTTATAAAAATTATAGGTAGAGAGGTTATATGTTGGTCGTTAGAAAAATATTAAATGACTAAAATAACTTTATCAATACATATTAATATAATTGTAATTCTACCTTTTTTTTTACTTATTCATCTTTTTTTTTAACTTACTAACCCAAATATAATACTTGAAATTTTTGCATTTTTTATTATTGATTTTATAATAATAAGGGGAATTAACACATACCTCCCCTGAGGTTTGAGAAACCTACACTTAGATGAAAGGTTTAAAAAAATTCACACTTATCTTTCCCGGACCGTTAGTTGACCGTTAGAAGACCGTTAGAATTAAGGGTATTTTTGGACATTATTATTTTTAACTTATTACATAATTAATTCCCATAAAATATTGTATTATTGTTCATATAATAATACCATTTTACATAATATGAATTAGTCTTATTTTCTATAATTTTAAAAAAAATTCTAAATTTAGAATTAATATTTAGAATTTTTGTAAAATAAATATAGTATATCCATGTACTCATTTAATTAAATTATATTTTATATTATTTTTTGTTAACTTAGTGCACATATACATGAAATAAGTATAATTTTAAAATTGTTATTAACTTAAAAAAATTTATGATTGTGATAAATAATAATATTAAACATGTAAATTCTACTTATAAATTAATATAATAGTATTATTTTGTTTATATATATTTTATATGATTTTTCATATAATTTATTTTAAAATTTTATCCTTATAACTTGAAATCTTGAATAATTAATAAACAATAATACAATATTTTGTATGAACTAATTATCCAGTAAGTTACAAAATAATTAAATTGATAAAATATCTAAAATACTCTTAATCCTAACGGTCAATTAATGGTCAACTAACGGTCAAGGGGAGGTAAGTGTGAATTTCTTCAAACCTTCTATCTAAGTGTAGGTTTCTCAAACCTCAAGGAAGGTATGTGTTAATTCCTCATAATAATAATAATAATAATAATAATAATATTTTATATTTTATATTTCATATTTTTATTGAAGAATGAAAAGTAATAATTGTTTGGAATTAAAAAAAACTATTTTTTTAATTTTAATATTCATAGAACAATCATTACTTTCTATTCTTTAATAAAGATAAAAAACAAATAAGTAAATAATCTTGATAATAATAATAATAATATCAAAATAAAAAATCCATGAATCCTAAATATTTGAAGTAGGTTGAGTGTTTAAAAAAAAGTGAATAAGTAAAATAATGGTAGAGTTAGTATTTTATTAATATATGTTAATGAGGTTATTTTAGTTATTTAATACTTTTCCAACAATCAATACAATAAGTAAATACATTATACCATTATTAGTAAGTAGGGATAACAATTTTTCTTACGGAGCCTCAACCCCACGAGGGCCCAATTTGCTCTGGGCATGGATCGAAGTTGAATTTTTTAAAAATTCGGGATTGGGTCGGGTTTAGGGATAAAAGTTTATCCTTATCTTAAAAATGGGTTGTAGATGAGATCTAGGGCCTCTTTTCCTGCCCCGGCCCAATTTCTCTGCTTTCAAATTCAAATTTTATCTAGTTAACTATGTAAATATCCATTTTATTTATTAAATGATTATAAAAATTATATAACTTTTATTTTAGTTAAACAAGTCCTTAAAAAAGTATAAATTTTTAGTTTAGTCAATTAAGTTCTTTATAATTATTCACGTAGTTTTATTTTAATCAATCTTTAAAAACTTAAATAAAAACTAATAAAATTGAATAAATTTTAATAATTAAATTTAGAACAATAAATTTTAATAGAATAAAAATAATAAATTAATGTCAAACAAAATAATTAATTTGTAATTAATGAATTTATACATTATAATGTAGTAATGTAAGATTAACAAACTAAATAAATTCTTAAATATTTTTTTCTATTTACATTTCATTTTCTTATTTATCAAACAAAATATTTTTATGTAAAATTATTAAAAAAATCATATTAATTTTATAAATTTCTCAAACTTTATCAGTTCTATTAAAATTTATATCATAATTTACTACTACGCTTATTTATATAGGTTAATAAAAATATTATGGTAAATTTATCAATCAAATTTGATGTTTTATTCTAATATTTATTTTATCTATAATTTTGATGATATATGAAATGATAATTCTATATATAAATAAGTAATTTATTATTATTAAAAAGATATAAAAATCTGATTTGTAATATGATTGTTGATAAAAGATTAAAAATTGATTATATATTTTTTAATAACCAATTAAAGATTGATAACTATAGGAACTAATTTTTGTTCAATACTTTAAATATGTAATCAAGTGAATAAATTTAATACTTTAAATAATAATACAAGATTAACAAAAAAAATAAATTCTTAAAGTTTTTTTCTTTTCAAATTTTTTTTTCTTATTTATCAAATAAAATATTTATAGAACTAGACAATTAAAATTTATAATAAGATATAATGACTAATTATATTTTAATCATAAGATACAAAGTGTTTTAGATATCTCTTCAATGTATAATTATGAATACGTAATATAATAATTAATCATACTTATTTACAATTAATATAATATGAAAATAAATATATTAACAAATATAACTAATTAAGTCAATTTGTGTAAATGTGTTCGAGTAATCATACAATAACATATTATTTATATTAATAATTTACATAAATATTATTTAATATTATGTCTAAAGATTACATAAAAATTTTATGATTTATAATAATAAAATATGTCAATACCTTTTTAAGACAAATTTTTTCTCATCTTATTTTAATAATTAATTTATAAAAATTTAAATACTTATTTTTATTATATTACTTTTGATATGTAAAATGATGATTTCACACATAAATAAATAATTGATTATTATTAGAAAGATATAAAAATCTAATTTGTATGATGATATTTGATAAAAAGAATTAAAGTCGATATATTTTTTGAAAATTTTATATTATATATATAATATTTTTTAATTTAAAATAACTATAATTATCCATGTATAATTTAAGTTATTGACTTAATGTTAAATAATAACAGTTATGTGTACAAAATTAAATAATTTTTTTAAAATTTCTTAAAATTAATTTTAAATAAAATAATTATATATATCAATTTATTTTATTAAAATTTAAAAATAGTAATATTAAAACATAATTATTGTTCCTTCAAACAATTATAAAAAAAATAATATAAAATAATATCTAAATAATTATTAAGATAAAATTATCATTAAATTTTACTATTTTTTAATAATTCAATTAAAGATTAAAAATAATATCTTTAATAATATGAGTAAAATATATATTCTTACTTAACTATATCAAATTTATATATTTTAATAGATAATCAAGAGTGATGTAGCGATAAAGTAGTTATATACTTTTTTCAAAGTCTTGGATTTGAGTCCTACAAATTACAAGATTTTTATTTTTTATTTTTTGTAATGTCATTCGGGATCAATAATGGGTCAGGGGTCAATGAGAATTCCACGCCCAAAACGAGGATATCTTCGCCTCATCGCCATTTGGGCCAAAGAGAAGATGGGTCGGGTGATGGTGATGAGTTGGGTCTTACGGGGACGGGGGCTGGACTTAGAGTTCCCGTCTCATCTCTACCCATTGCTATCCTTATTAATAAGGGGGGTTCTTGTAAATCTTTACAAAACATTTTCCTATTTATAATTATCATAAATTTGAAAGAGGTATGTGAAAATATCTCTTCCGAAAATTAAAAAAAGAAAAAGAAAAAAAAAGGGTGGTTGAAGCCTATCAAGGATGTTTCGCAAATATTTAACATTTAAAAAATTAAAATACACACTAAAATCTCTATATGAAGTTGGTCAAATGGGTTGAGGTGGCAATCATATAGCATATGGAAAAGCTCTTTTCCCAGAAGTGCTTTTCGAAACGACCAACAAAGAGTGCAAGCCCCTGGAAGTTCACAAGAAGTAGAAAAATCACGGACATTTGGCACTATTATTAGCCTTAAAAATGATGGGGGCCAGATGCTATGAAATGAATCACACACATTGCTGTCTTGCTTTTGCCCAAGACAACACAATAATAATAATAATGAAGAAGATACAAAGAGCGTCAACTTTTTCAGAATCAAAAGAATCTTCTGCAAAAAGTTTGTTAGGTATGTGCTGTGTTGTGTGGCCACCAGGAACTTATTATATTTATGTGAATCCAGGCATCATAAACATCAACGACCATCAAACAGTTCAGATTGTGTAGACAAACTGTTGTCACTTTCTAACATGTACACAAGCATACAATCAATTTGGAACTCACGCCATGACCCTCATGTGCATCAAGAAATGAACCAAAAAAGTTGGAAGATTACAACAAGAGTTGGCAATACAAGGTACATACAAATGCATATGACCTGAGCCCAAAGAAAATCTTTTTCTTCCTCAACTGGCTTGAAATTCCATGCTCTTAGCCTAAGGTCTGGAATATCAATAGAACTGTTGCATTTTGACGATCAATTCTCTGCCCAAATGTATTTAATGAACAAAACATATTTCCTGTCAGAAGAAGGAAAATTTTGATATCTTCAGTGCCCATAGAGGAAATTAGGGTATTCAGGATCATTGAACAGATTCCACAAACACCATTAGACTTCTAGTATTTCTAGAGTACCGATGTTTGGCATAATAAACAAGAAGACAATCCAATAGGAGCATTAAGATAAATGTATAATCTTCTCAACGTATGCAGCTAATACTCCAGTCCCAGTTGATGAAAACAGAAATCGAAAAAAAAATATGGAAAGTCCGTTTATGCAATAACAGAAACAGGCCATGACAAAGAGGTATGGAGAATTGAAACGATATATGTAAATAATATTAAAGTTATCAAATACAATATATCACATCATCAGTATATTCATTAACATCTGGTTACAACCAGACAACAAAACAAGATTTCAACCCAAAAAAGATAAAGAAGGTAGGGAAAAATAGAAAACTGTAAATGTACAAACAAGATGCCACAAGAATCTAGCAATATCAGACCAGTTGAGAAATTACAACTGCAGCTGTTATTGTTCTTGTTGCTGCAGCTGCTGTTGTTCTTGTGGTGGTTGCTGCTGTGACTGTTGTTCTGGCTGCTGATCCTGTTGTTGCGGCTGCTCTTGTTGCTGTTGTAATAGCTGTTGTTGATCTCCCTGCCAGACCCAAACAATATCTCGAAGAGCGGGTCTAATATTCTCTTTCAACATTTTCTGATACTCAAACGTATCTCCATTAGATTTCTTCATCTCCACCAGATGAAAAGTTGGAGTGATCTGAAAGATCTCTGCATCAATGGACATGATCCCTTTTCTACCTTCCTTCAGTCCTTCCAATTTCAATAAGCCTCCATCCTTCTTCATCACCTTCAGCCTCAGAAATTTAGCAATTTGTTCAAGCTTAGAGATGATAATAGAGGCAGGTTGTTTGGAAGTAAACCTGGCTTCTCTCTTTTGAGGATTTTCCCCGAAAAATCCAGACAGGTCAAACCCGGCAGAAAGGGAGATGATATCAAAAGCATTCAAGTTAGGCAGTTGGACTAACTCTTGCTTTACCTCAGCGGCAATACTGCTACTCTCTTGAGGACCAGAAGCACCCGCATCATGAGAAGCCACCTCCTTGCTTTCAGTTTCATTTTTGTTCGGTTTGGGATTCAATCCTTTTCTGAACCAAGCACTCTCCCTAATCTTAGATATGGAAATCCTTGTACTGGGGTTTGGATCCAATATTTTGAACAGCAACCTCCGTACATCTGGAGGGAACCAGTGAGGGCATCTGAATTCAGCCTTACCAATTTTCCTATACATTTCCATCAAATTTGAATCATGAAATGGTAGATAACCTGCCAATAGGACATACAAAACCACTCCACAAGACCAAATATCAGCCTTTTCACCATCATAGCCTTTCCTATTAATCACTTCAGGTGCAACATAAGCTGGCGTGCCACAAGTCGTGTGGAGTAGTCCATCTTGGCGTTTGCAATCAGCAAGAGCACTTAACCCAAAATCAGAAATCTTCAAATTCTCATTCTCATCCAACAACAAATTTTCCGGTTTTATATCCCGGTGATAAACACCCCTACTATGGCAGAAATCAACTGCGTTGATCAACTGATGAAAATACTTCCTTGCAACATCTTCCTTCAACTTCCCTTTTGAAACCTTGTTAAAAAGCTCACCGCCTTTAGCATACTCCATAACAAAATAAATCTTACTCTTAGTAGCCATTACCTCATAAAGATGCACAATATTAGGGTGTCTAACAATCCGCATGATCGATATTTCTCGCTTGATCTGATCAACAAGACCAACCCTTACAATCTTATCTTTATCAATCACTTTAATGGCCACACTTTGATTAGTTCCAATACTCCTTCCATAATAAACCTTGGCAAATGTTCCTTGCCCTAATAATCTCCCTACTTCATATTTCTCAGTCAGCACACTCGCCTTATGATCCATATCAAACAACATACAAATCTAATATACAACATACAAATTAACAACAAAAAAATATACAATCACCCCAAATTACAAGGTCTTACAAAGTCATATATTCAACCGTCTTCACAAAGATTATGCTCTCTAATGATCTCATCATTAGAGTTAGCTAATGAATTACCAGATTCCTCAAGACTATACAAAGGAAATTCCACCCAAGCCGCAAGTTCAGCAACCGACCTTTCTTCGCTTAAAAAGCACATCTTTCCGCATTCCCAGAGAGATTGTCTCCACCAATGATTCAGAAAAACTTAAATTCGAAGCTGTAATCTATACAAAAAAGAAATCACCAAAATAAAAAATTACAAACCCTAAAAATGACAGAAATTGGGGTCAGATCAAGAGAAATTTGTCAAAAATCGAAAACTGAAAATCAGTACCTTAGGGTTTCTTCTGTAGAATCCAAATGAGAAACAAAATCTGCTACGAGACACAAGAATTAGAGATTATTATGAAGAAAAATGTTTTACGATCAAAAGGTGTGTTTTTTCTTTTGTATGACTTAATTGTGATGTGTCATCAGGTGAGAGAGATCACACGTTAGCTATGCTATCGTGTGGCCGTGTGTATAACAACGAATCTGAGCTCTGTTTTCTGATTCGAATATTCCCATCCCAGAATAGGGACAGATTTCCGTAGGCGTCGCTTTTGATCTTTTGTCGTTTTGACTTCTAATTTTAGGTGTTAGGCGCTAAACTTTTTTTAATGGAGAATGATTTTTTCATCCCTTAACTCTTGGAAAAATACATGTTTTGGCATAGTTTAGTAAATCTTAACTATTTCATCCCTGGCGGTGATCTATATGAAAAAAAACGACATAAGGGCCAAGTCAATATAGCATAGTGCCCATGAGTTGATACAAAAAATAACATATTAATATAAAATATGAGTTTACATAAACTCAAATTGAACTAATCTATGAAAATTTCAAAAGATAACACGTGAGTCTGTTTTTCAGCACAAATAATTAATTAAATATTTTAAAATAAAAAAATTAACAATACATATAATAATAGTTGTATAAAAATTAAATGTAGCTGTATTTTAATAATTATTTAAAATAAAAATTTAACAATATACATAGTAATAGGTATACAAAAATTAAATTTAACCATATTTTAATAATTAAAATTAACTAAATAATTTTAAGAAAATATTTAAAAATTTAAAACCAAAAAAAGTCGAAGACTTAAGACAACATGGCACAATATTGATTAAATGGACTTATGGGATTGGTATAGGTATCTTTCTAAAATTTAGACACAATATAAAATACGAATAAAATAGAGTTTCATGTTTTTCAGCCAAACATTTTAGTCAACATTATATCTGAAATTGAGAACAACTCAAGTTAAGTCGGAGACTCATTAGTCAAAATTAAAAAGGTATATTTTAACATGTTGTTTAGATAAACTTAGGGATAGAATTGTTATTATCCTTTTCTTAATTTATAAAATGAGAACGTGGGTCCCACTAAGTGAAATTTCTAAGAACGGGGGACTCACGCACTACGTGGAGCATGTAAGCTAAATTATAGGCAAATGGGCGGCTCAGTAATTAATACAAAATTATAAAGTACAAAAATTGAATTTAGATAATAACAATTGCATCCTTAATCTTTACTAAAATAACAAATTAAAATATAGTTTATTTAAATTTAATATTTTAGTTATTGCCCCTTGTAGATAGAAAAAATCTCTGCACGACTGAGGGCCGGCCCAGCCCGATCGGGTTGAAGATGAAAACTAAAATTTGAATTTAAATGAGAATTTGATCGAAAACTGAGAATGGAGTCATCTCTATTTCTTTTCTCGGCCTACCCCCGTTTTGGCAACAAAATCAAAATATTTTAGTGAATTATATATTCATCTATCAATCTTATTTGATAAATGATTATAAAATTTTATATTTTTCATTTTAGTCAACAATTCCTTCAAAAAATTTATAATTTTTTTAATTCAATCAATTAAATTCTTTATATATATATATATATAATTTTATATTTTTCTTCTCTTTTAAAACCATAATTATAATTACTCGTATATAATTTAAATTTTAAACTTATTGTTAAATAATAAAATTATATGTAAAATAAAATATATTTTTTAAAACTTTTTACAACTATTTTTTTAAAATAAGTATATTTATAATCAAATTTATTTTATTTAAATTTAAAATTATAATATTAAAATAAATTTGTTGTTCCTTTAAATAATTATAAAAAAAATAATAGTAATAAAATTATTTTTAAATAATTAACAAAGATAAAATTATTGTTAGATATTATTAATGATAATAATTATTATAATTATTAAATTTTAATTATTTTAAATTATAAAATTATTTTATATCAATAATAATAATAATTAAAAAAATAATATTTTTAATAATATAAATTAAATATGTATTCTCACTTAAATATTTTTATTTACAAATTTTGATAAATAAATATAGGTGGTGCCCATGGTAAGTTAATTGCTCTTCGTCCTCTATATCATGAGTTTCAATCCTGCAATTGTAATATTTTTAGATAAGTTCGAAGTCTTTTATTTTTATCATAGATTTAAACACATATAAAAGCCTAATTCTTAACTACACATTTTCTTTTTTAAGTATAAAACCGTTTGATTTGTTGTTACATGAGATAAAAATAGTTCTGAATAGTCAAAAGTTATTTTATGTATTTTAGTAAAAAAATTTAAAAATCACTTTTATCAATTGTTTTCAAAAAATTTTGAAAAATAATTTTATTTTTAAATATCTATCGAATATATGTATTTAAAATTATAAAAAAATAACCCTAAAATAATTACTAAATTTTAATTTTAATGAGCAAATGAAATTATTAAAAGTTAAATAATTTTTTCTTGTGTGTGTATACACACATGCCTATTTGTATAACAACCCAATCAATAATTTATATATTTCAATTGATAAATACTTTAAAAATTAAGACATGAAATTGCATAAATTAATCATTATTTCATCAATATTCAAATAAAAATTTATACCAATCAAACACAAACGTCAATGTAAATAAATCAGAATGTCTGTATTTACTTCTTGCCAGAAATTAGGAGACTTGGGAGCAAATGTTGGGTTTTCTTCAGATAATGAGAGTGAAGATGCAAAAACATGACAAAAGAATTGATGAAAGATGGTCTGTTGGCAGCAAACTTGTCCGAAAAATAATTGTTTGTTTAAAAAAAAATTGCAAAATGGCTATTTACCTAAATTGGTGCAAAATAGGATTATTTTAGAAAATTTTCAAACACAATTTATTTTTAATCATTTAAATTTTTTGAAAGCATTTACTTTTCCACTTAACACTTAAAATTTGATAATTATATCTAAATGAAATTTAAGTTACAATTTTAACTTGATGATGAAATATGAAATCTAAATAATAATTATAATCTTAAGAATACAATTCTACATTTTAAGATGTACGTGGTCATCAAACAATTCAAATTAAATTAGTATTTATTTATCATTTTCGTAATTTATAACAAAATTTTAATCCTTACAACTTTTCAATTTTTATATTTTGATCCCTACAATGTAAATTGTAACTCCACCCTATTTATGATGTACATGTCAAGTGTTATAAACTGATAGATATAGTTGAGAATATTTATCAATCTCTCTATTTATCTTAATTTTTACTTTCATAAATGATATTTTATATTATTTTTACAAAATATTAGTTTTTTTCTTAAAAAAAAGAACAAGATGCATTCTATTATAAATTTTATCAATACGAAACACAAATAAACTTAAATTTTATTCAAACATATATCATTGATTAAATTTTTTCAATTTTGCTTGGTCTAAATTCTAATATGCTAAAAAAAATATTCTCTTATAATTAATATGGAATATTTTCATATGCCTCCCCTCAGGTTTGTAAACATTACACATAAAGAGAATGCTTGTGAAAGTTAACAAATATTTTCCTTGCACTGTTGTATAGTAAAACTATCTAATTTGAATGATGGTTTACTATTAAAATGAATGGATATTAAAGTAAATCAAATATATAGTACAACTTAAAAAAGTTAAATTTAATATGGGTTCTAATTTCACTAAATACATAAATCTAATTCACAATTATATTTTAATTTTATATTTTTCAATTAAAATTAAGAAGCCTTAATTTCTTAGAAAGAAATAAAAGATGTAGCAACAACACTATTTATCAGTCACTGATTCCTTTACTGTCGACACTTTTGTTCCCTCTTAGTAGTAATAATGTCAATGACATTGGTGGTGAAATGTGGTTATTTTAAACATTTCACAGTTTTTAGTGGTCAACAATTGTCGCAAACGTTCTCTTTATGTGTGATTTACACACAAATCTCAGGATAAGTATGTGAAAATACCCTAATTAATATTTATACTAGATTTTATTTGAACTTACGTTATTCAATTTTATATTTTATTTATGTAGTGATTAGGGGCAGAGTTAGGATTGATGTTCAAGGAGGGTCAAAATAATAAATATATAATTTAGGAAGGTCAAATCTATAATTTTTAATTAATGTTTCAATTTTTCTTTTAAGTTTAGGGTAAAGGTTCTTGTAGATCCCAACGTGACTCCGCCACTTGTAGTGACGATGAAAGGTATACCAGATATGACTAGGTAAACTATTGTGAATGAATACTTAATTTCTGGTTAATTTATTAATTAGGTCTGATTAAATTAATCTTTAATTAATTAATGTCACATCAAAATGTCAAATGTCTTTTATAATAGTAATAGTAATAATAATAAACAATTAATTAAGGAATATGAATGGCGGTCCAATACAACATGGTTTCACCCTTAGATTTAGCAATCAATGCATATGCAACCACATGAGAGAGATCCATTTTATTCGTTTATATATAATTATGTTTATATTTTTTTCATTAATTAATTAAAGACTTAGATTAGTTTTAGTAGTGTTTCAAAAAAATTTATTAAAACTTTAATTGATTAGTATAATAATTATTATATTTTATATAGTCAACTAGAAAAAAAATGCTAGAGCTATAAAGTTTAATATAATAGAATAAGTATAATTATTTATTTATTTTATAGTATATTGATAGTATAATATTTATTAATACAATATAAATTGTTAAAGTTTGTAATTCAACTAATTAATTTTAATAATCTTAAAAATATTTACCAGGATTAAAATTAATTAGTATAATAACTATTATGATTTGATAGTTAACAAAAAAAAAATGTTAGACTTATAAAGTTTAGTAAAAATAAAAACAATATGTTTATATTACTACTAAATATAATATGTTTATTTATAATAAATTATATTTATCATATAGTTTATTGATAATACTATAATTTTAATATATTACAAATTATATAAAATATTTATATATATATATATAACTAAAAGAAAATATAAAATATAAAATAATTTATAATCTAATAATAGTTATTTTTCTAATTAAGGTAGAATTTTTTTAGTGAAATATAAATTAATCTAAATTGTGAATAAATTTATGAATTTAAATAGTTTTTTTTTTGTTTAAAATTTAAATGTACGTATTATAAAAATAATTATAATAAAATTATTTAAATTTTCTGATTGAACCATAAAATAAAAAATTATCTTTTAGCTAATGAGAAAGTATCTTAAAAATGATTAATTTAAAAATAAACAGATTTAATTATCTAATATAAATAAATTCAATTACTTAAACATTAAGAAAAAAAATAGTCAGTACTTTTTTAATCAATAATACTAATCAATTCCATGAGTAAAAGTTTAACAACTTATTTGTCTTTTTACGACATATATACAATTTGATTTCATTAAGTTTATATTCCATATGTGAGTTTAAGAAGAGCAATTTATAAAATATTTTAAGTGTTCAAAACAAAATCCCATTTGTTTATATAGTAGGTAACTTTAATATAAAATATATATAATCGTGTGCTATTGTACGGTTGGTGTATCATACATCTGACTATTAAGGATTCAAATACAGCGACTGTATCATACATCTGTTGTATTATAGTCCTACCCATATATATATAAATGTATTACACCGAACCCAAACCCTTTAAGGTAGCTCTTCTCCATCATCTTCCTTCTATCTTGTGGGTTGATCATCAAATGATGCTCACAAGCAGTGCAGATCCTCCAAAGAAGCTCAGGCAAATCAAGTTTTCAAGGCTTTTAACCAGAGAGATTTCCATGAATACCTGCTCATCAAAGGAAGATTATTATCATGATGGAGTATCAGTTTCAGTTCCATTCCGATGGGAATCTGAACCTGGAACCCCTAAAATCAGATTCCGGGAATCTCCTCTTCCTCCATTAACACCTCCTCCTTCTTGTTACTCCTCTTCTCTGAAATCTTCTCTTGCCAAAAACCCTAATAAGTCTACCCTTTTCAGCTCAATTTTCTCTAAACGTGCTACTTCCAGGAAAGCAAATCTTCTTTCATCACCTGCTTCATCCTCTTCATCTTCATCTTCTCAGACATCATCACCCTGGTCGACGTCCTATTCCGTGCCGTCGTCTCCGGCGAGTTTCCGAGGAAGATACGAAATGTCAAGCCCTAGATTATCATCGTATGATTCCAGGGCAGTAGAAGATCATGAAGAATCATCAGGATCAGGAGGTGTTTCAGCTGTGTGTTTTGCTAGGTCTAGAGGCTGCTATTCTTCTTTGATCAAACTATTTCTTAGAGTTAATGCTGAGTGAGTTATAAGATATGTTTGTTTAATTAATTTTCAATCTAATTAATGAATACTTGGACTTTGTTTATGATTTTGTATTGCATGGATATGTTGTTAAAGTAGTTTAGAACAATATTAATTATCTCTTAATTAACAAAGTAATTAATTAATTAATTATTAGATAAACAATTGCAAGATTAATGAACTAAGTGCATGTTTTGTATATTACCCAATTTTAGAAGCTTTTAATTTTACGTTTTTTTTTTGTGGTTTATAAAATAATTTGTGGTTGTTGGTGTGCTCAACCATAGTTAACCAAAACTAATTAGGTCAAATAAACTGTATTATTGATAGTAAACTAAGTTTTAATTAATATAGTATGTGTATTTGATAAATTTTAGTATTAAAGTGCATTGGTAATGTACAAATTGTCAACTTCTTCTGTTAAACGGACGAGATTTCGATAGGAATATTAGAAACTATGTTAGCAAGAGGGAATGACTCTTTTAACTTTATATATTTTTTTAAATATTTATTAATTATGATATATTAATTATATATTAATTATACATGTTATATTTAAATTTAATTGTTAAATTTAACTAAATATTATTAATTAACTAATTTGATCAATGTCAACTTTTGGCTTGGTCAAATGGATCTGAGATCAGCATTAATAAACTAAATTTAGAATTTCTATGTGATAAAATTATAAACAAGCATAAGACATTTTGTTGAGCATTAATTGAAACTTTTATTATGATCCTCAATTTAGGAAAACGACCACGTGACCTCACATGCCATGAATTAATTAGGCCTTCATATTATTATTATTATCAATGCAATATTATTAAATTTTATTTACAATAAAAATATGAATCATATTTCAACTCATTTAATAAAACCAATTAATAATAGCTCTAAATTTATTATTTTGACAATCGATGACTATTTAAGTTGTTTATCAATTAATATGCATATCACTTGCTATTGATTATTTGAAATATAAATTCTTTTATTTTTTACATTAATTGTATTTATTTGAATATAATTCAAATGATATAAACAAGATGAAATTAAATTTTGTTGAGTGTTAATTAGTGCAACGAGCAAAATCTTACCCTTCTCGTTTGTCAGGGTTTCATAACATGTTTGATTCAACTGATATTTATTTTATTAAAAATTAAACAAAAAATCCCAAATAATAATATAAAATTTAAAAAAAAATACTAAAAATTGAGTAAACAAATGATATAACTATTTTATCCTCACAAAGTAAGAAATATTTTTGCGTGACTCGACTTTTACATTATTTTTAAATTTTCAACAAATAGTTTGTCTACAAAAAAATTTAGGTGTTATAAAATTATTACTTTCAAAGTATTAAATATACAAAGGTAATGTTTATTTTTTAAACTTAATTATGAATAGATCACTTAGAATGTCTAAATCTTAATGATTTCTTCTTTTTTTCTTTTGACATGTATTTATAAAAAAATACAAATTTTTTTTTTTTGAAAAATTTGAGAAAATCATGATTTTCGAGCGCTTGATAAAGAAAGCTTGAGTGCTCAACAATGAAAACTTGTTGCTACAATTTTTAGGTTATAATATCCAAGTGTAGGTTGTCTCAAATAATAAAGATTAGAAAATTCGAGTGTCGGTCCACAGGAAATTGGTTATATTCAGTCCACAAGTTCAAGAGGTCTAAATATTATAAGTCTAATTGTCCAAATGTTGGGAAAGTAGAATGAATTTTTTATTATTATCTTTAAATTAACTATTACTATATATTAGGACATTATGGATCTATTTTGATGACATGTATAGAAATTATTCTTGATCCTTTTTTATACATAATTAAGACTCCAATAAGAAGTAATTTTAATTGGAGGATGGATAACATTTAAGCATAAAAAAATTAAAAGACTTACCTTTGAATTGAAGGTGAAAAACTAATGGTTGTCTTACTTTTGATATGTAGAAAGTATCTAAGCATTTAATGTACCCTTAGTTAACAATGAATCAAGATTTCTAACAAATCAAAATCATTTATAAAATATAGTTCTCAATTAATAGAAAAGTTGACAATAAAGAACAAATCAAAAGATTAAAGAACAAAATTATACAACCATCAAAAATTCACCCTTTACCCTAATTATGAAATTAGAAATACATGGTGTAAAGAAAATATGAAAGGTTTTTTAGAGAATATAAGTTACTTCAAGCTTTCAAAACCAAGGTTTATATAGACAAGATGAAAGAGAATTCACACATGTGAATACAAGCAAATGACGGGTTTCATTATAACATTATCCTCTATATTGAGAAACACATTTGATTGTCGTTCATGAATAATTTTTCTAATACTTCATGAATCATAGCATTTGGACATGTTTAGTAGGATTTATGCTTAAAATATTAGTGCATATTCAAATTAAATTGTTGACCGTTACTGTCTGAATGATAATTATTTTCAACTACCCATATGCACAACTTAGAATTTGTGCATAACACAAAGATTATAGCTGCTTCTCGTATGATTCATTGGATTCAAAAAGTAATGCAATTGGTGTAGTATAGAGAAAGTTATGTCCAAAATACCGAAGCATTGCACAGGTCTAAGCTGCAAAAGATAGGACCACGTTTTATTACATTACTTCAAATATCTAGTGATGAATTATTTTGAAACTGAAAATGACTTCTAAATATGAATTGTGATAAATTGAGTCAGCTTCTATTTGAAATAAAAATTATTGCATTTAGAGGTGGATAGATAAAGATGTAATCATTAGACTAATTAGTACTCAAATAGAAAATATGATGTTGATCATTTTGTTCTTTTTTTAATAGCAACTTGATCTTCCTTTCACCTATACATAAAATACACTACATTACTATTTCACATAAATATTATATACATGCTAACTTATATAATTATATATATTTGCATGTAATTGAGTTTTAAATCATGAAAACATGCAAATTAAAGTTGTGCCAATGAAATTTACAATTTTTGCACAAATAGGGACTTTAAATTAAATAGTAATGTAATGATGTCTTCTAAAATATATGTGAATGATACATTTTTATGCATTTATCACTTGTCGAGGGTGTTTAACTGAGACAAAAATGCACTACTTTCAAACTTTAACATGGTGAACAATACGCCCACCTTCCCATAATAAAGTGGTAATTAATTACGTATTGTGAAATTTTTATTTATGAAATGTTATTATTAATGTACTATTGAATACAGTACTTTATTTCATGTACTAAAAAGTATTTAGTGGTTGCTTAGACATTTTATGCTACTATATATATAATTATGATATTGAGTTGCGGTAACTTTCAAACAATATAGTGTAAGTTATCAAATGAGCAAGTAAATTTAGCCACATATAATGTAAGTTATTAAATAAGCAAATAAGTTAGGCTATATATATAAGATTAAGTAATTGAACCAGGAAGTAACTTAAGCCATATAGAATTTTTTTGTTGAGCGCTCGAAAATCATAGTTTTGTCAAGTTTTTCATAAACTTAGTTTTATTTGTCAAGCACACTTTGATTTTCAAGCGGTCTATTTTTGTGGCTTTGTCAAGAGTAAAGATTTATATTTTGTATATAAAAGCTAGTTGGAGGGTATTTTTATTTAGATGTTAAGTTTTAGCCTAGTTTGAAGCAAAATTATTAAGAAGACTATTGTAATAAGTTTATCCTAAAAAGTGGTTATTAAAAAGTTTCAAAAGATATATACTGTAAATTCATCCAGAAAGTGAAAAAAAAAGTGATTTTTTACTTAATTTATCATTAAATTAAAAAAGTATATATATTTAATTATGTAAAATAAATAAATCTAATCATTTAAGATAAGAAACAAAATGGTCCAAAGTCTACAAAAAAGAATTGAACCAAATTTAGCGACTCTTTGATCTTAATTTAAAAAATATAGATTTATACAGGTAAAATATACATAATAATCATATATATTAAAATATATTTTTAAAGAACTTATATTAATTTAGGTACTAACATTTAAAAGATATTTAACAATTCTATGCATTTTATTTGTTTTTATTTATATGAAAATCACTCTTTTACCCATTTCGAATTCCAAGGTAATCAGTAAAAGTGAGAAAATGGGCGTGGATAATTACTTCAAAAAATCTTACATGAATTCAAAAGTTTGTCAAATTTATTGAATAATGTCACTTTAATCCTTAAGATTTTAAAAAATATCGTTTACATTAAATTATTTCTTATATTCATCAAATTTTTTCATGCATTTCTTAATTGATCATCACAAACATTCTTAATATCTAAGGACGATATATATAAAATATTCACACTTAAATCGATACATACACCTTCGTTTTTCGAATAAATTTTAGACATGACAAAAATAAGAAAGTGCGAGAATATATTTTGATTTGAATTTTGTTTTATTTTAAAAAATATATTAATGATTAAAACGAAAATTATTAATATTTAAAATTAGTAATTTTTAATTATAAACTTATATTTATCTATAATAATAATTTTTATAATTTTAATTGCAATATCAAAAGAATTATATGGTAAGTCAAATTTTCAATTAGAATTCTAGTGTTCAATTCTCTGTAATTCTTAAATTGTTTTTTATTCATTTTAAGAAACAAGTCAAACTCAAATTATTAAAGGTAAAATTGAAAAATAAAATAAAATTAAGGGGCAATGGACATTTTTCAAAGAGTAATAAAAAATGGATAATTAAATCAAATATGGACATTTTTCCTAAAATACTATTTCCAAAATGGGTTTGGGCTGAGAGACTAGTTTATTTTGTTTTATATTAATATTAAAAGTAGAAATATTATCATTTAAAATTAGTAATTTTTAATTAAGAATTTATATTATATATAATAATAAATTTGTTAATTTAATTGTAATAACAAAGGAATAATATGATACTCAAAGTTAGGATCAAATTGATTCTAATTAAAATTAGGATGAAATTGACATTTTTACCTTTCTAAAAAATTATAATAGCTTTTGAAGTGAAAAGTATAATTCTAAGATTTAATAAAACTTGGTCGCTTTTGTAGTTTAAGGGATATTTGATTAGTTGTTGTTCACATCTTAACCTAAATACTCATTTGACATTATTGTTGGGAGAGATAAAAGTGATTTTAAACTGCCAAAAGTTATTTTGGGTGTGTGATAAAATTTTTTTAAATCACTTTGAATAAAATCATATCATTCTACAATAGGTTTTGAGACGTAAGAAAATAATTACTTTTTAAATTTTGATTTTAGAAAATAATTTTATTATTAAGTATAATATCGAATATATCTATTTAAAGTTACAAAAATTCAAAAATTAACCCTACAAATAATTTTTAAATGTTAACTTAAAAACTGAAAAATAAAATTATTAAAACAAAAAGTTGTTCTTTTTATTCCTTTTTTACTCTTACTTTTAGTTAGGAAAAATATCAATTTCATTTTTAATAAATTTTAATATTACCGTTTATATTTATATTATTTTAAAATTACACATTTAGTCTCTGCCGTTATAACATTAATCTTAGAAATTCAATTTTTGAGTGCAAATGACCTTATTGTCCCTACGATGATGATGATGATGTCATCTAATTTTTAAAAAATAAAATAAAATAAATATTAATTTTAAAAAACTCAAACAAATATTAAAAATAAAATTATATAGTAAAATATAATTTCAAATTAAAAAATTACTAAAACTAAAAAATTAAATTCATAATGTAATAAATTTATTTATTTTTATTTTTATATTTTTACAATAAAATCAAAAATAAATATAGATTATGAAATATAAATAAGTTTGTTTTTTTCTTCATTTTAAAATTTTTTACAATAAGATCAAATAAAAATAAAAATAATAAAATCTAAATAAATTTATTTCTCTTGAATTTTTTTAAATTTACAATAAAATTAACTAAAACTAATATAATAAAGCCTAAATTTCTTGAAAAAAATCGTTTATTAATAAAATATTTTATAAAACCTAATTATGAATATTTTTTTCTAAATTTTTATAATTCAAAAAAATATTATTCAATAATTATTTGTTAAAATAAAAAATTAAAAATGAAAGCAATTAGAATCTTAATAAAAAGAAGTTTATTTTTTATATTTTTTTGTATTAGTTTAAACCTAATACAAATTTAATTTAACTAAGAGCAAATATGTTAAATGATAAAATATACTAATATTTAGTAGTTATGTTATAATAGTAGAGACTAAAAATATAATTTTAAAACAGTAAGGATGTAAATAGTAATGTCGAAATATATTAGAGATGAAATTGATATTTTCTCTTTTAATTATAACATATATATATCTATAAATTATTTTAAATATATATTATATTAAGTTATGTTATATTATATTAAACACTTAAATAATTTTTATTTATCATTATTTACTATATACATTTTAGTCATTTCTATTGCTACAATATTTTTAGGAGAATTTTCATATCTCTCTCTTAAGATTTGCTATAAAACTATAACTAGAGAGAAAAAAATGCTAAAATTCATAGAGATCACCCTTTTGAAATAATAGAATTTAACTTTTTCGTCCAATCTATCAACTTTTTTTTAGTAAAAAACCTATTTTACCCTCAATCTAATTTAACGAAAAAGTTGCAACTTCGATCAAACTATCAACAACGTGTAAAAAATTTAATTAATTGTTGTATTTGCAACGACTATTTTATGCACCTATATAATGTGCCCAACAATTTATAACACTGCATCTATATATCTAGATTCAACATAAACCCGTCTAGGCTATATATCTAGACGCCTATATAATGCCTATATTGAAAATTTGGACTTCTATTTGGGCTCTTAGCTTCAAAGATCACACAAACCCCTTCACATGGATCTTGGTCCCAACAAACTTCTCTTATATAAGTCCATAACTTGCTAAATTTGTAGAACTCGCACACATTGATAACTATCTTGAACCTTTCACCCAATGTCACAGTAAACGGACAGATCTCTCATTCTACAAAATAAATCTTTGTTCAATTTAGAACAAAAAATCATGACTAAACACAATTTAATGTTATATGACAAAATCAAAGCATAATTTAACCTATTCAAATGAGCATTTGCAAATCAAAACAATCACAACATAAGAACAAAGAAACAATATATAGCAGATAATCCTCACATACATAAGAGACGAAATTTAAGCAACAAATTAAATTGAGAATTTTACTTCTATAGCTTTCATTGGAAGATGTCATGGGTTAACAAGATAACAAAAAATACCGATTATAATATTTTATAATAACGAAGTAAGGCCAAAGTGTCTGCTAGCAGTAAGTATTGTAGGCAAACAATATCATTTTGGAATGCAAATATTCCACATACCACAAAATTTAACTACAAAATAAGTACAAAAGCTAATTGTAGGCACGCAATCACAACATAGGTAGCTACAAAAGCTGATTCCACCATGAATATTATAGAATCATATGTTATTAAAGGAAGAGAAAAAAAAAATGAAAAAGGAATAGAAGACTGAAAATTCTAACTGCCCCAGACCTTGAAATTTTAATTGCCAGTGCCCTCAATCTGACTCTTAAATTGCATCATATATATATATATATATATATATATATATATATATATTCACGTTAGCTTACAACTAAATTGGGTAATTTCACTAGCCATGTTGATGATTAAATTACCCTTTTCCATTAAATAATAAGAAATAAATAAAAACATTAAAATGTGTGGAAAAAGAAAGCTTGACATTAATGTATTAGTTTCTGAAAGCAACCTACCACCTACTTTATTTATCTTTTCTCCTATTCTTGAATTCGTTAACTTATCCTTAAACAATCAACTTGTCATATCATCTAACGGAGTACATAATGTTTGCAAAAAAAGCCAGCAGACAATCAACATGGTAAATATATGAAAAAAATACATAAAAGAAAATACAAAGAAATAGTGCATAGATACCAAATCCAGCATAAACAAATTAACAACATGAACAATAGGTAAATGTTCAATATCATAATTTTAGAAGTTCATTGATTTTTAAGTGTTGAAACTATGTAACTAGTTGGGTTGTTGAGTACGAAGATATCTAATTGGGCTTGGGGTTGATGAGTCTCTTGCTCAAGTTTGTTCTGAAAGCAATGCTATGGATCCCCTAATGAATTCATATGTTGAGAGAATGCAAGCTACAACAAAGGTAACCATATTACTACCTTACAATCAGTGTGCCATTACTTCATAAATTTGTAACGCAATTCAGTTAATTCTCCCTCGTATTTAAATTGCAACATTTGCGTATTCTATTTTGTAAAAATGGTACTTGAATATCTTGGGTCCTAATAAAGTACAACCCTCAAAGAAGACAGAAGATGGGATGCTATACACTCCAGCTGTTGTTGCTTTGCTTAGGATCCTTGGAGAACAAGTGCAAATTGTCTGGGATAATAGCACTGATCTCATGTTGTACAGAATTGCTCTAAATTGTCTGGGATAATAGCACTGATCTCATGTTGTACAGAATTGCTCTAGTTCTGTCCAATAAGGTTAATTATATATTTGATCTAAAATTACACTTATATCCATATTAATCTTTTTCTAGTTATCAACGAAATCAAGAAAATAATTCTAAAATTATGATAATGAAAAAATATATATAGTTTGTAATAAAATTATGTTAAAATTAAAAGTTGGTGTTGGGGTATGAAAATCTGTTCAAGAAAATAATAAACAAAGATAGGTTGGAAGACGGAATAAAATGTGTCAAGAGCTGCGATTTTTTAGCCTTCAAATACGGGTCAAACAACAACTGAGAGTGATATCATTTTTAAATTAATTCATTTAAGAGAAATTAATATATAGGCCCCTCAAGTTTTATTTAATATTTGATTAGACTCTTGTTAGTTAAAAGATTATCCATGGAAACCCTAGGGGTTATGTTAATTAAATTGCTCTAACACTCCAAATTATTTTACTCCACTTTTATATGTGTAGACTAACATCAAATCATTTCTTAAATATTTTATAAATCTATACTTTACTCCTAAATCGTTATATATATTTATCTATTATATAAACTCAATTTGAAATAATAAAAGTACCCGAAAATATAAAATAAATAATTGTCTAAAACTATATAATATATTTTACATCACAAAATTTTTAGATTAATTATTTAACTTTAAATTTTTTTTATATAATTAACCAAAGAAGAAAATGAATTAGAAAATATTCAGAATTTCAAATGACTTAAAAATTTTAAATATTTGAGTTATTTTTGAAAATCTTCTTATATTGTCAAGTTAAAATTACAATATTAAAGTTATGTTCAATATATTATTTAAATATTTATCTTTATTAGTGTAATTTTTTCTTTATTAGAGTTAAAATAGATTTTTTTTTTTATAAGACAGAGTTAACTACAAGAAAAAAATATATATATTTTAACACATATTCTACAGGAAGAATACATTTCCTTAACTTTTATTTGTGTCAGCATAGATTACCTCAAAAATAAGAGATAGATTTCAAGTGTCACGAGATATGACTTTTGAAGTATGTGTCAAGAGGTATTGATGCAGTAATAAAATAAGATATACACAACAAAAGATTCTTAAACTTATAGATTTTACGTTAGTACATCGATATGAGAGCAACTTATATACAAGAAGAAGTTAGGGTTTCATAGGCAATTGAGTTTAACAAGAATAAATTAACGAGAGAGAGATATTTAGTGAAGAGTTCAACTAGCAAACTTAACAGTGTAACTTTAAAAAGTTGTCAAGTTCTAATAGATTTTGAATACAAAATATACAGGGCATTTATACAAATAACTAATAGGCAATTTTTTTTTTATTTATTGTTGTAGGCTTACAAATATGTAATGTAAGATTGAAAAACAAAATTCACTAAAAACTCTCAAGGCTTGATCGCAATAATACCCATGAAAAATTTATGCATATTAATTCATTATTGAAATCATTCAATATCAAAAATTATAAATTCTAATTTTGTATATGGTTGATTGAATTTGTCCTATTATTGCATCTTTTGGCACCAAAACATCTTCAAAATTATCTTTAGTGCAAAAGTTGTGTATGTATGCAAAATTGTCCATATTATGTATGATGAGTGATAAAACTCCATAATCTCTAGAACTCTCCTAACCTTAATTTGTCGATGTTGTTCTCAGTCCCTTCTAACCTTTGTCGATGCCACTTTCAATCCCTTCAAATTAAAGCAATAGGGTTGCTAACTATGACAAAGCTAGAAATGGATCTGAGGTTGTTGTTGATAGTTTTGGGGACAGATCAACATGCATAGGCACACAAGGAACAAAATCTTATGGGGCCTGGTTGCTCAATCTTTGTTTATTGTTTCTTAGAATTTTATCGAATTTTCATTTTAAATATGAATGAGAAAAAAATAGTATTTGGATTCATTTCAAAATTAGAGTATTTGTAAGAAAGGAAGAGGAATAAGAGTAAATGATGGATTACTATAGTTTGGCAAAGAGTAATTAAAGGAGAATACAAAAATGATGTTTTTTATCTAGCCATAACGACGTCATTTACTAAAATATTAATAAATTACTAATACATATTAAAAGTTCATACAAAATTTTCTAATGTGTCGGGTTTGCATGGGCAAGGGAACTATAGATTAGCCTAAAGGCCAAAATGGCCCTTGTTACTACATATATGTCCAATAGGCCTAAGTTCTATAATGGTGGTAGGTAGGATATGTTTTACCATTCTTCTAAATAATCTAGACTTGTAATCTTAGTCCTCTCTAATTTGCATAGTAAGGAGCAATTTCAACTTTTTATTTATTTACCCCTCCACAAATATAAATAAGGAGTAGAACTCCATTTGTAAAAGAGGAAGTAACCAAATCACTTTTATAACGATATGATTGCTTTTCTCTCCTTTATGGTTTTCTCTTAAGTCTTGTTCGTGTTATAACCTCTTAGCCTTCTTACTCACACATTCAACATCTTACAAAGGCTTACCTAATAAGGTGATTTTTTAAGTTGAGCTAAGTGTTGCACAGTGACGAGGTACCGCTCTAGGCTCATGAAATTAGTATTAAAGTAAAGTTTGTATGAGAAGTAGTCTCGGTAATACTGTAGATACTTAATCATAACAGTTAGAGATGTTGAAGCTTGTAATGTTACTGAGGTCGTGCAAGAGGAGCGTGGGCATTCCATATGCTAAAAAAAGCATATATAGAGAAAGCCCTATCCAAAGAGATAGTGAGCTCGTTCGAAGCCAGGATAGCCAAGTTTGAGCTTTCCTTAGGTAATATACAAGAGCATCCCAGCACATTTGAGGACTAAGTAAAGGAACAAGAGATAAGTGATAATGTTACTATTGATGTCAAACAAAGACTCTAACGAACCTTCAATGCTTTTGTTAATTCTATGAACCAGGCCATGGAAGAACTTAAAGAAATGGTGTTGGAAAATTAAATTCTACAATAATAGAGTGAGATAGCCAAGACCTCACTTTATGCAAGACTACCATTACTTTAGGCGTCACTATAAGTAGATAAACAACGGTTAGAGTTCTAGATGCACAAAATATTAGAGGCAAGCGAGATGCTAAGGAAATGTATAATTCCTTATAGATGATGGAGCGTCACTGTGATGCTACTCAACTAAATGATAATGACCTCACAATAGGCACTTTACTCTACATTTCGATGATGATATAGTGCCATAGTAGAGACTCAACATAAAAGGACAAAGATGGGTATATGCCACGTGGATGCTTGGGATGCATTCGAGGTAGATTTCTAGAAACAATTTTACCTTGAATATTGAAGTGTAGCCAAGAAAAACTTTGTGGGACAAAGTAACAAGGAGGAGTATGTTAGGGTATACAACTACCTAATGATATGATCATTAATTCGTATTCATTATTGTCTTACATTTCTCATTCTTAAGTGTTAGTTCTCTTTTTTTTTTTAAGTTTTAGTTGTGTTTTATATTTTGTAGGTGTCTTGAAGCAAAAGTTAATAATCAAACTTAATGGTAGAGAAATTGAGCATTTTTATATTAAAGTGTTTCGATGAAAAGACATAAAAACAAAGCATGAATGTGCATCAACAAGCCTCTCCATCAATCTTGAACTATAGGAGTAAAAATAGACGTACTCAATATATGATATTAAAATAATCATAACTTTTTCTACACAAATCATCATTGTGTTTGGCTTATTGCATTAGAAAATAGACATTCAGAAATTTTCGTTGATATATCATTTACACCCATATTCAAATTTATTAGAGAAAATAATTACTTGCCCATGAAAGAAAGAAAAAGAATCCAAAAGGATCCGTAACTACTAAACATGTATGGTTCTTTTGAGTATATCTTTTTATTCAAAATGACTTAGAAAGAAGATACAATGATTCATAAAATCACTTCGACGGTGGAAAGCAAATTTCAATTCTTTAATGGAGAAATTCCAGCCAAAAGTAAAGACATGTTGCAAGAATCTACAGAATAAAGTATGGAAACATTTTTATATATTTTAAGCATAACTTTTGCTACAAAGATGGAATTAATATGCTTTTGAGGTCTATAAAAATCTAAAAGAAGGACGTATGCTTTTGTGTTGAATACTTTTCCAAAAGGCTCTATCTTTAAAGTGAAAAATCTAGATCAAGTAGACAATGGGGCAAAAGAGCCTATTTTTATATTTTGAAAAGCAATTGGTGATTTTAAGGAGAGGCAAGACCAAGGGTTACACTATATAAAGATGCCACATTTTCTTTTCAAGAATCAAGAAGAGCACCAAGAGAGGAAACAATTCAAGTTGAAGCTTCTTAATGTCTCAGATTTATTCAAAGAGAAAGCGGGTTTTAATTTCTTTGTCTTTATGATTTTTTCTTATAATTTAATTGTTTTAATTATGAATTTCAATAGCTAAATTTATTTGTTAGGGTTAGGGATGACTTTATGTTAATTTAATATTTTTAAGACTTAATTTTAGTGACTTTCATTTATATCGTGCTTAGTGGTTATTATTGCATATTTGAATAATTTAGGAATTGTAACATTGATTATTGCATATTTGAATGATTTAGCAATTACAATCTTGATTTTAAATGTGTAATATATTGATGCAAACTTAAGGACCACAGTAATCCATGGGTTAATGATAAGTGTATAGAATGCACACTTATCAGACACTTTTGAACTTGAATTGTTTTGTAAATCCTTAAATTTAGTTAATATTTGATGAATTTTAGTGTTTTGTATAAAAAAGATAGCAAACGGGCATTCAAAATGAAATCGGCTCGAGAAAGCAATGTTGAAAAGATCGGAAAGGAAACGAGGACCAAAATGCAAAGAATCCAAAGGACCCACGGCTTGAGGCCATTTTTAGCCGCAAGCGTGGTGCGGCAGTGCCACCAAGATGCACGGCCGCGTCACCCATCCTATTCCATTCCGCCTCCGCACCTCCTGGACGTGCTTGGATATTTTTTGGTAGTGAGATCATCATCCATTGGCCTGATTTGGGTATCTTTTAGGTTTATATATTTTTCAGATGATAGCCATCAAAGCCAAGCAACCAAGAATAGAAATTTGGGGTTTTTGAGTGAGAAAGGTGAAGAACAAAGAGAATATAATAGAGAAAGAAGTGGATTGATTTAAGTTTGAGCCTTTGCAAGAAGACTTTAAGGAGGATCATTGAAGCTTGGATTTCTAGTCTAGTTTCCTAAACTCTATCACTCTCATTTTGTATTTTATTTTAACTTTATTTGTTGAAATTGATAATTATGGAATGTATGATGATTATATGTTAATAATTGTGATGGTTGGCAAGATTTCTTAATCTAGGTGATGTATCTTGTCTAAACTATGTTTTAATCAATTGTCATGTTATTAATGCTATTATGGTTTGATTCACTTGTGTTTATCTTGCTTAATGTTCTAATTTATTAATTAATTAATTAATTGGTTAAATGAGAGATGGATGAATTAATTCTTGGGAAAGATTGATTTGTTTATCGGACTAAAGAAACACAATCTAGATAATTGTGAGACCATGAGGTAATCAACATCTAGACAATCTAATTAACACTTGGGATTTCAAGAAATCAGGAGGTGAATTGGGTTCTAAGCGCTAAACAAAAAATAATACATAATAAACGTATAATTATTTGAGTTAGATAAGGATATCAACTTGAGTTATTGTGCGTAAAACCTTGATTAACATTCGGGAGAAGTATTAAGGTTTGTTTAAATCTTGTGATTAGTGAATTAGGTTAAAACATATTAATAATGGCCAATTAAGAGAAATATAGTGATTAATAAGCGAAATCAAGACCCTAGGTAATTCATCATTGCATATTTCATTCTTTTATAAACTCTTTAATTCAATTTTTATTCTTCGTTAGTTAATAGTAAAGTTTTAATTTATCAATCTAGTTTACTTAGGTAAAATTGGCCTTTCAAATTATAGTACTTAGTAGTTCATTCGAATCTCAATCCTCATGGGATGATATCTATTCTTATCACTTTATTACTTTATACGACTCGTGCACTTACGATTAGCATAGTCGCGATTAGTTAAATTACAGCCTTTATGATTTTAATGTATAATATATCGAAGCAAGGTTTGAAGACTACATCAATCTCTTATTTTGAATGCTTCTCATATAAATAGATTGTGATGACATAATAACCACACTAGTTTGACTGTTATTATACGATCTTTAAGTTTTCACAACACTTAATGCATTGTTGGCATGTTAACAATAGCACATACCAAGGATTGTTATATGTTCCAGAATAGGTAAGTTTAAATATCACACCACAATTAAACTCATAATCAATAGAAAAATGATACTTGTAAAGAAAATTGTTACCAAATTAAGTCACTGAAATTTCTTAATTACTTAAATACTCCATGAAAGTAAAAATTAGTGGTGGATTATTTAAACCTTAACACCTTTTGTCATTGATTGATTTGTGTTCTTCATTCTATCGTCTTGTAATTCATTTCTTTTACTTGCTATTTTAGTTTAATTCGATCATATATCAACATTATTGCATTGAAATTAAAGTTTAATTATTTAGAAATATTAATTTAACCTAGTCCTCTTAGTATCGATCTCGCAGAATACTTATCATACTATACGCAATTCGTACATTGTAAGTTTTAATTTGGATTTTAAAATGCTTATTTAAGTGTAACTAAATTTCACAACATTAAATACTTGAGATCTTTGATATGCTCGAGAAAATCCAATAAATGCTCTTCCTCGATAGGTTACAATTGCGTGTAGAGTAAGAGTTGAAACGAATGAATGTACAAAACTTTGGTTCATCAATTGCAATAGCTGAGCCTTAATTAAATATAGTTGCGAGCCCTTTAGATAAGACTAAAGCAAGAAACCTAGCAAGAATGGCCATAAGAAAAGTAGGAAAGATAAACCTTACAAGTCAAAACCCCATCATACAGAGAGGCCATCTAAGAATCATGAATGGTAAGATGAGAACAATGAGCAATATGATAAGTAGCATGAAAAATGGAAATAAACATGTTAGCTATGTGGTGAAGCATATCACTCAAAGAAATATGTGTAAAGGAGCAAGCTCAAGGCCATTATTAATGCTTATGAGAAGATCCAAGCAAAGAATGATCGTGTAGGATTAATGCACGTCGTTAATGCTATACAAGCTAATAAGGCACTTAAAGTGGAGGCTGCCAAAAGAGTAGGGTCATTAATGTTACAAAAAAACTTAGCAACACGGTTATGTTAGCACACACAAAAGAGTAGGGTTGGGTTAAGATTGTTGATCAGTAACCTCAGCCAATTCGTGGAGTCGTTTATAATGTGCCTATTAGAATTAACATGTGGCAAGGAAAGATGGACTTTAATATCATGTCAATGAGTAATTTTTAGCTTGTATTAGGTGACAAGTTTATAGACTAAATGCTGCTCTTCATATTTACAGATGATAAATGTATAAAATTCAAGAATGTGAGAAAGTTACACAAGGTATCAATTGAGCGGATTTATGTTGGCACTAAGGTGTTATCATTTTTATAAGTCATTAAGAGGGTAAAGAAAAGGAAGTAGACTTACTTGACTATGCTTAAGGAAGGTAGAGTACTACCTTCAGGTCACGATATCTTAAAGGAAATCTAAGGCATTATCCAAGAATTTAGCAATGTGACACCATTGAAATTTTTTAAGAGACTTCCTCTGAGGTGTAAAGTCAACCACGCCATAGAACTTGAGCCTAGTACTATACCACTAGTAACAGGTCCTTACTATATGGCTCCACCAAACTCGATGAACTTCGAAAGTAGTTGAAGAAGTTGTTAGATGTGAGATTCATGAGACCCACTAATGCAACCTTTGATATTGTTTCAATATAAGAATGATTGAAGCTTGTGTATGTGCATAGTTTATTGGGTGCTAAACAAGGTGACGATTAAGAATTACCACCTTATTTCTCACGTGGATGACCTCTTTTATTAACTTGGCCATGCTCGGTGGTTTTCAAGCCAGATTTAAAGTTCGAATATTGACAAATATATTTTGTGGAAAGGGATGAGGCAAATACCATATACGTGACATGCTACAAGTTATATGAGTTCTTAGTCATGTCTTTTGGCCCCATCTATGCACCGATAACTTCTTGCACCCTTATAAACAAGATATTCGACCTATTCCTTGATAAGTTCGTGGTGGTCCACTTAGATGATATAATAGCTATAATGAGAACGTTAAAAAGCATGTGGAACATTTAAGGCATGTCTTTTGAGTTTTTCAAGAGAACAAGTTATATGTGAAGCTTGAAAAGTGCTCATTCACTCAACAAAAAGTGATGTTCTTGAGGTACAAGAAATTGATCGAAAGATACACATGGATATGGCCAAGGTGTGTGCTATCTAAGAATAGAAATCTCTCACCTTTATAACTGAATTAAAATTATTCTCTAGCATAGTGAACTACTACCAATGCTTTATTCATCGTATTCTAGAAGGCGAACACCCTTGACGAACTTGTTTAAGAAGAAAGAGATATGGGAATGGATGCCAGCATGCCAAAGTGCCTTTGAGAACCTTAAGTACGCTATGATAGAGGAGCTGGTTTTGGTGCCGTCTAACTATTCGAAACTATTTGAGATGCTTACTAATACATTAGATTATGCTATTGGGGATGTCATCATACAAGATTCTCATCATATTACCTATGAGAGTTGCAAGCTCAATGACACAAAGCGGCAATACCCTGTGCATGATAAGAAGATGATGACAATCATCTTCTGCTTGCGAGTATGCGATATTACTTACTTGGGAGATGGTTTATGACAAAAATCAATAATGTGGCAACAACTTACTTCTAAATTAGAAGAAACTCAGCCTTAGGCAAGTTCGATGGTAAGAATTTCTTGGTAGAGTTTGACTATGTCATTGAATATAAATTGAGATGAGGCAATATTATGGAAAATGCATTAAGTCGTAAAGTAGAATTTGTATCCATGAGTCAGCCAAACTTATAGCATCTTAGATTATGTTAAAAAAGGCTTAGCCTATGAACTCTTTGTCAAGAGCCTAATTGAACTTGCCTAAGAGGACAAGACAAGTCCATTTTGGACATAAGATGACGTCCTTTATACTTTTGGTAACCATTTCTATATATCAAAGTGGAAAAACTTATGATGCAAGTTTATGGAGTGTCACGATTCTAAATGGGTCGAACATTCGAATATTCACCGCATTATAGCCTTGCTAGAGGACAGTTATTACTGGCCACACATGAAGGATAGAGTGGAGGCATATGTGAAGACTTATCTTATATGTCAACAAGACAAGATTAAGCACTATTATAAAACAATTAAAAGAACACACTAAATAGCATACAGTTTTCACCTTGTCTTTGATTATAAAAAAAATATGACTATTACGTATAAGTGTTCTAAATTATATATTTAAAAGATAATTTTAATAAAATGGATTGTGATTCTTAAAAATAGAAAACAGTTTTTAAACTGTCTTCTTTTTATGATTTTTAAAAAAATAATTTTGTTTTAGATTGACTTTATCTTTTTAAAAATAGAAGTAAAAGTTGTCCTCTTTTTTTAATGTTTAGATGATAATTTTATTGAAACTGACTTTGATTCTAAAAAAAGAAAACGACTTTGAAACAAATTTTTTCTTCTCTAAAAAAACAGATGAATTTTGTTAAATGACCTATTTATTTTTTAATCGAAAATTATTTTTAATTATTGGTTTTATTTTTATTCAATTTTTTACAAAAAAATATATTAGTTTAGCAAATATTAATTTGTTAGTATATAATATATATTATATATTAGTTAAATTTTTTACAAATATTAATTTCTCTATCCAATTTTTAAAAAAATCAAAAGAAAAATTATTGCAAATATATAATATTTATTTAAATATAGGGTCGGTTGCATTTAATATAAATTTAATAATTATAGATATTATATATATTGATACTAGAAAATATAGTAGTATTGTTGAATTTGGCATATTGGTTGGAAACCTTACACTATTGGTGGGGCAAGTCATTCCTGTCTCATTTAAAATTGTTCTTATAAATTTAAAAATTGGTAAAAATTGTCTTCTTATAATTTTGAAAACAGATAAAAACTGTCTTATAATTTTAAAAACAGATAAAAATTGTCTTATAATTTTGAAAATGGATAAAAACTGTCTTATAATTTTGAAAATGAGTAAAAATTGTCTTATAATTTTGAAACGAGTAAGAATTTTCTTCTTATATTAATGGCATTCTAAGAGAGACATGTTGAAAGAGGACTGTTTGCATTACAAAAAAAATTGTGTTACAAAATTATTTAAAATATTTTTTAACTATCTTAAACATCTGTGAAAATGTGTTACATGAACCTCATCTCTACACTACCAAAATCTAAGGGATATGAGTTTATCCTGGTTATGGTGGATAAGCTATCCAAGCATGGCCTCTTCATCCCAACCCTACGAGGCTACACTATTAAGGAAGCTGCCTACCTACTCTTTAATTATGTTGCGAAGTGTTGGCGCCTTCCTTGCAACATTATAAGCAACAAGGGTTCATACTTTACTAGAAAATTTTGACGTGAATTGTTTAAACTCATGCTATTGGACCTTCACTTTTCAACAAGCTTTCACTCGCAAAACAATGGGTAAACTGAGAGGGTGAATGTTATAATGGAGCTATACTTGAGGCACTTTGTGATTGCTAATCAACGTGATAGTGATAAATCAACAACCTCACATGCCACAAGCTTTCATGAAGGGCTATACTGGTCTTATCCCCGCATCATATAAATAAGTCAAAGGTTAGCAAGAGTAGCTCGATGTTGCCAAAGTTTACTTGAATAAAGTATCTAATAAAATGAAGAAATTGGCAAACAATGACCATAGAGCATTAGAATTCTAAATAGGTGATCTTGTTGTCGTGAAGCTACCATCTCATCAGTTTAAAGCATACCAATTAATCTAAAAGGGGTTGTTATGAAGATATGAGGAAGTTTACCCTACACTCAAGAAGGCAGGAAGTTAGATGATCAAGTCAAGTTGTTGTCCAAGCTCAAAATACATTCGATCTTCCATTTAAGTTCATTGAAGCCTTACTATAAGGATATAGAAGAATTGATTCGAAAGGAGTCATAAAAAGCACCACCTGCCACCATAACCTTCTATAATCGAGAAGTAGCCAAGATACTTGCTGATAGGGTATTCAACAAAGTGGAGAGTTCTCAAGTAATCAAAATACTTGGTAAAATAGACAATGAGGCTAACTGGGAGAAGAAAGTTGATTTGTGGCAATTCTGAGACATTATTAAAGACTACAAATCAAGGAAGTTCAACGAAGGCATTAAGAATTCTAATGAGGTTGGTAGTTAGCACGAATGGCACCTTTGCAAGCACCCGAGTTCCACCCATGAGTACCAAGTGTGTATCTTAAGCATGCCAAATGTTTATTACTACAATTATAGGTATGTTCCCTAATTCACCCATAAGGGAGGCAAGGTAAGCATATTTTGGACCAGCTCGTAAGGAACATGGCTTGACCTAAAAGCCATACATGTGGTATGGCAAGGGAGCTATAGATTAGCCGAAAGACTAAAATGACCCTTGTTATTGTATATATGTTCAATAGGCCCAAGTTTTAGAATATGGTAAGTAGGATATTTTTTACCCTTCTCATAGAGAATTCTAGACATGTAATCTTAGCCCCCTAATTTGCATAGTGAGGAGTAATTGTAGCCATTCATTTGTTCATCCCTCTATAAGTATAAGTAGAGGATGAAACTTCATTTGTAAAAAGGGAAGCAACCAAATTACCTGTATAGCAATACAAATTGGTTTTCTCCCCTTTGTGTCTTTTAAGTCTTGTTGGTATCATAACCTCCCAACCATCTTAGTGACACATTCAACATCTTACAAAGGCTAACTTAGTAGGGATTGTCCTAAGTCGATCTAAGTACTGCATAGTAATAAGTTGTCACTCTATCCCATGATATAGTAGAGACTAAATTATTAATTGTGAAAAAATTATATTATATTTTATTATTTTATTAAAATATAAAGATAAAAATAATAATAATGAAATAGTTCAAACTAATCGAAGTTAAGTTAAAAGAAATACCTTCCTATTTTCTTAAAAAATAAGGGATATCTAGAATCACATAAGAATCCAAAAGTTAAAAGTTACATAGGATATCCCTATTTTATATTATTTTGATATTTAGAATATAGATCTTGTTAACATTAGACAAAAACATAATAAACATTTAATGTCTTTATTATTTAAATCAATTTATTAATAAAATTATCACATATATAAAATTATAATATAAAATTTGTATTTCGACTAATGTGATATTTAATTTATTATTCACTTATATTATATGATTATTATATAAATAATGATATAAAAAAATTAAAAATTATCTGATTTATGATAAACCTTAAAGTGACACGTAAATTAGAATATTATAACTTTGAAAGTTGAGTATTGTCACCAGTTAATTGTATTTTTTTATATGTCGTCTTAAATAAAAATATAATATTTTAAACTAATTAAAAAATCTTAAGCCAACAAAATTATTAAATAAGTTATAACCGCATCACATATTTAATTTTTGATTTATTTAAATATATATTTTAACATAATTATCACTTAAATATTAATAAATTTTATTATAAATAAATTAAAATATTATAACATACAAAAAATATAACTAAATACTTTAAAATTTTAAAAGATAAATCTATCAATTATATATTATTATAATTTAACTATTTAAATAATTAATCGTATTATAAGTAAATTACGTGTCAAAATTTTTAAATTCAAAATAATTATTAATTGTGTCACTTCATGTCACTTATTTAATAATTATATTATTTTTTTAACTTAAGTCTATATATTTCTATTAAAATTTTGTCCAATATTCATATTGTGTTCGAAAATTATCACAATTTTACATCATCACTCGACCAAAGTAAAAAGAGAAAGAAATGGAGATTACTGTTTAATTGAAAGAGAGATCGATTTTTTTATTGGAAAATAAAAAGGAAACGTAAACCATAACGGGATAAAAGAGAAGAATAAATAATTTTATATTTCCAGATAATCCAAGAAAAAAGATTTGCAATATCTAAAGTTTACGCGTACAAAGGACAAGACATTTTCCAAAGATGGCTTTGTCAAACATGTTTAATTATTTGTTGTGTGAAATTTATTTTCAAAAATAAAAAATATTCTCTCTTAAATTTAAGCTAAAAAATTAGAAACAACTTTTGATTGTTCTTTGTACTTTCTAAAATATTTTTTAAAATTATTTACATTTTCTTTTATCGAAACAACTCTTTTTATTTTCAAAAAAAATTCTAAACATATTTTTATTTTTTTTTCTCAAATAATTTTTAATTTTTCCTAACTATTATTGATAAATATCAATTTACCCTCATTTTTATCAAAAATTCTCACTCTACCCCCAAACGTTAACTAATACCATTATTTCAAATAATTAAAAGGATTAAATCATAATTTTCTAAATTTAAATTTATATAAATATTTTTTTCTCCTCTTCTCCTCCCTGTTCCTTTCTTTTCTTCTTCCCTATGTGCTTTTTTTTCTTGCCCGATTCATGGTGATTGCTTGGGAGGCTGCTTGCAACAGGCACGAATGGTTGCCTGCAACAGCCACGGAAAAAAAAGTCAATAAATAAAAAATAGAGAAAAAAATATTTTTAAATTTATTAGGAGTATAATTGTAATTTTATAAATAAATTATGGTCAATGGTCATATTTAACGGTCAAACTTAACATTTGAGGATAGAGTGAAGACTTTTGATAAAATTAAGGACGGATTGATGTTTGTCAATAATAGTTATATGTAAATTGAAGATTATCCTTTTTTCTTTCCACAAAATATTTAACCAATACCATCAAATATGTTTTTAAGAATTGAAAATTTTACTTATAAAGCATCAATTTTATAATTTTTAAAAGTAATATTTTAAAAATATTATTAAAATTCGTTTAAGATACCATAAAATCGGTTTAAGATCTTGATTGGAAACTTTTTATTTGCTTGATTTGACGATGTTAATATGCTACCATTAGGTCTTCAAGTCTTGAGGTTAACCTTACTTGTAAATTTGAATTAAAAAAAAAAATTAGACCTGCAACATCTTTAGAGATCAACCGAATCTAAAGAGTGGTAATGTTATAATTTTAAATTATTTTTTAAATAAATTGTTATAGATATTAAATTATACTTAATATGATATAATACCTAAATTTTGAATCAATGTTTGGGAGTACTTTTGAATCAATTAGAAGTGAGAATTCAAATTAATGTTGTATACGTGTCATGTTAAATAAATAAATAATATATTTTCTACTCACCCGAATATGAACTATTTAATGACCATATCAAAATTAAAAATCTAATCTGACCATAATTAAACGTTATCACATTTTTTTTTATATTCTAAATTATTTATTTATAATACTGCATATTCAAATATTAATAATTTTATTCTAAACAATATTGATACTTAAAATATTAAAATTATAACTAAATATTTTTACCATATAAGAAATATAAAATAATGTCAAAACCTTTAAATCTGTAACATATTCATGTGATTTTAGGTCAAAATGTTTACTTAAATCCGATCTAACTATTAATAATATTAAATTATTGTCGTTATTAATCATGTGATTTTAAGTTAACTCAAAATTATTCACGTTGAGTTAAAAAATTGTATAAAAATT
Organism: Melia azedarach; assembly: GCA_028052125.1. Taxonomy (NCBI): domain Eukaryota; kingdom Viridiplantae; phylum Streptophyta; class Magnoliopsida; order Sapindales; family Meliaceae; genus Melia; species Melia azedarach. The sequence goes on along the minus strand of CM051398.1, from coordinate 15,502,215 downwards.
ACCATACTAAATACAATGAACCAAAAGAGAGAAGGAGAGAAAAGAAAACTAGGAGCCGCAGCACATAGCAAATAATAATCAGTTTGTAAGCAAGCCATCAAAAGGAGTAAGACTAAGTGGCATTTATTAATTGATAGAAAATAATTAAAGTCAAATACACAGAGATTGAAGAGCCGCTCGCAAGGACTCACACGTGAACAAGCTATCAAGCTAGCAAGAAAAGAGCTGGCAATTCCATTCTCTCTCTCTCTCTCAAAGCATAGTTGCCTTGTAAATGAAAGCTGCCTACTTATATTGTAGTAATAATGTATTTGTTTCTCAAACATGATGTTTCAGCTACCACAGTTATGTTGGGTAGATTTTCTTTTAACTGAGACAGATTTCCTTTAAATTGGATGCAAATTTTTATGATTTTAAATTTGTACTTATCTCAACTCTCTATTTTTGATAAATTTTTCGTTTGATGTCAGTAAATTTGAAAAAGAAATATTAAAAAAACTCTCATTAGTGCAACCTCAATATCTATATATCCTTCTTTTAGTTTCTTTTCTGAACTTTGAATATTTATACATACTAGTTAATCAATACAATCTGCTGAGATTCCCTCTTCAATCCCTTTTGTTTGTTTCCTTTAAATAAACTTTGACCTACTTTTTCTTTCATTATCTTGCCTTTTAAGCACTTCTTTCTTCTTTCTCATCCCTTCTTTTTTCTTCTCCCTTTCAAATCATCATCTCCTATTAGCATGCCTATGTGCTTGAATGTTCAGAGACAGGTACGATAAGATTATATATATATATATATACAAGGGTTAATTTTAAAGATAATCAACAATTAATCTTAATCAATTTGTGTTCTCTTCTAATTTTGTCGTTTCAGGGAGAGATTTGATGATGAAATAGAAAAAAGGATCGAAGGAGAAAGCGATGTATCGAACTCTCAAATGGGAAGAAGACATATGCTAGGCCCTTCTGTTGGTTCAACTCTCAACACAATTACACCTTGTGCTGCTTGTAAACTCCTCAGAAGAAGATGTGCTGAAGAATGCCCCTTCTCTCCTTATTTCTCCCCTCATGAACCCCACAAATTCGCTGCTGTTCACAAAGTCTTCGGAGCCAGTAACGTTTCCAAGATGTTAATGGTAAAAACACGGAAACCCTAATCTTCTTTCACCTTATACATCTCCATGATCAAACTAAACCCTAGCTTCGTATATACAGGAGGTACCAGAGAGCCAGCGAGTTGATGCTGCAAACAGTCTGGTGTTTGAAGCAAACCTGAGGCTGAGAGATCCTGTTTACGGTTGCATGGGAGCAATTTCAGCGTTGCAGCAACAGATTCAATCGTTACAAGCTGAACTCAATGCAGTGAAGTCTGAGATTCTGAGATACAAATACAGAGAAGCTACTGCTAACACTATTATTTCTTCTAGCAGTAATGGTCTGATATCTTCTGCAGTTGTTTCACTTGCTGCTTCATCATCTTCCCCATCTCTTTCAATACCGCCGCCTATTCCTCCTCCTCCTCCTCTTCCACCAGCCTCCGTCGTCGTTTCTTCATCATCATCTTCTTCTATTTCTTTCCTGTACACAGCGCCGCCTGCCTCCACAACAGGTTCTAGCTCCATTACAAGCGAAAATAATAATATAGTTTCATACTTCGATTAGGTTTATATATCATTTCATAGATAATTAACAAGAAGCAGTATTAATATCAAGTCTCATGATGTTAATTTATTAATGGATTCATTATCTCGTTCTATGATCTGATTGTTTGAATGTGAACACCAACATTGGATACCGCCTACTTCATGATCAGATTTTCCGGCGGTGTTCACACGTGTGTACTTTGGTGGTCACACGTGTGGGGAATATGCATATGTATGCATGCTTAATTTGACTGAATTAATTTAATTTAATATAGTGTGATAAATATTTCATGTTTATCTGTGCCATTGAAGGACCTGAAAACTTGTTAATTTAAAGGAGCATGGGAGAGACAAAAGGTTAAGGGGCACGGTGGTCTACACCTCTTCTGTGCATGTGTTTTTCAAATTTTGAATTTGAATAAATTTGTATAAATTTAATATGAATTTATACAAATTATTAACGTTTTACATAAAATTTGTACAAATTTTATGTAAAATCCGTATTTTGAAAATTACCGATGTCTTCATTTAATAAGTTATATTATTGAGAAGATGTACTTAGTCATCGTCATATATAAATACTTTGCAATTAGATAATTCCATCAGTAATTAATATATATAGCTATATATATTTGAAAGTATTTTTTTTTTTTGGGAAAATTAATGACCCTTTTATACAATTTCATACATTTTTGTAAATTATTGAATTTTTAATGATCTTGATTGCATCTCACATGTAAAGATGTAAAAATCTTCATTGGTACAGATCCCCTGGAAAAAGATAAGTAAAATGAAAAATTTATTCTTCGAGCAGAATTTTTCATTCTCACTCTATTAAAATTTATCATGGAATAAAACGGAGAACGAGAATTAAAATGAAAACAAAAAAAGGTAGGGAAGCAATTATGTATTTCATGTTTAAAATTGTTAATAAAATGGTATTAAAATTAACTAACTTTCTATGGTCTAAACATATATATAATGACAAAAATATAATGCTGAGTGTGGACATTCTGCCCATTCAGTTAGATAGTTATTTTTGTTTCAATTTTGAATGATCAATAATAATTTATGTGTGTATTTATGTGTGTATATATACACTATCTATTTATAGTCTATTATTAATATTTCACGTTAAAGAAAATTATTGACGGGTCTCTAAAATATGATCTAATATATATTTTAATTTTAATAATTTAAAATTTATCTATTTATCTCTCAATTAGATCGTACTTCATTTATTGAAATTAATTATATGACAATATAGATAAAAAAATTTGAGATCTATTTGTTGACCTATTCTAAGTATCTCATTGACATTAAACGAAAGTTACATGAGTAATTTTCAAATAATTGAGTGTAATATATAGATTTGGTTATAATGCAAAGAGTTGTCAATCTTTTTACATTATAAGGTTTGTTGGATTTCCTTGGCGTGTGGATCTGAAACTTATTATATTTATAATTTTATTTATTTATTTAATGAAGAGAAATCTATCAAGAAGTGAGTATACAATTAATTAATTATAATATAATAGCTATGGAATTTGGTTTCACGTCATGGTTGCTTGAAATATTGGCATCTTAATTAGCTTGTCTTTACTTAACACTTACCAAAATTTCTTCAATTAAAAATTAATTAATTTGTCCATGATTAATTCTAAATTTACTTCTTCCAGGCAAAAGCCAATTCTTCCACTTCCATCTCCCAATATAATTAAAAATCCTATTAATTATATTTTAAAGTAAGATCTCTAGCTAATTGGACAAGTTCTTCAAATTGGACTAAATAAATAAATAGAAACATATAAATACACCATTAAATTTTATTAAAAAAATGGTTTTGAAATTATTCCTATACACGCCACGTACGAGTAGGTGAAGGTCTTCTTTCGTATTTAATTAATTATAATTAATTTAAGAGTCAAATGTCCTTAGTAATTTTTACTTTGTCGAAATTTGTAGATTAAACTAATAAATATATGCATTACCAATAAAGTAATAGTTTCTACCCTTTTATATAAAATCAATGTAAAAAGATATAAATACCTTAAAAAGGTAAAATCAAAATATCTAAAATTGTATGATATATACTACATGGCTTTAACATAATTAATTTGCAAAACTCCCCTTTCAATTCATATTCTAGTTCAATTCAAAATATAGTGTATTTGATTTATAAATTTGATATACTTAATTATTGTAATGGTTATTTTATAAAAGAAATTTGTAATTTATTAAATTAAATTATCTGAATGTTTAAATAATTTGGTCTGTAAAAAAATTATAAGTGTAAAGAAGTTAAACTATAAGAAAAAAAAAATTAGATAAGAAGAGAGGAAATTAATAATTTGAGAGTGAAGCTTATATTTTTATATTTTTTAATATAATTTAATATTTATCAATAAATGAAATAAAGTATAATTAATTTGAAATCTTATAATAATTTAAACAGTAAAAAGACATAAAACACCGAAAATTGATGTGTAGTAGCATATTTTTATTCTCATGGTGTAGTGAGTATTAAGTCAAACTTGAGGGGGTTTATATGTCTTTTTCCCATGAATAAAAAATAATATTTTTAATTTGATGTCAACACTCAACAACGAAATTCCAATTGGTTAATTATAATGAGAATCCCCGTACGTTAAATATAACAAATGATTCTTAATGATCATTAATTATACACTTATCTTTTTCTAAAAATTTTGATTTTTTAACCCAATAAAGAAACAAAACTGACAGAGATTTCACATGGGTTGGTTTAAATAAAGAGGAAAAGAAACAATTTCTTCTAGATTAACAAAGAAAATTCAATGCTGTTCATATTATAAAGTCTTCAGTCCTAATTTGAGTTTCCAAGAAAGATTTCATGGATTCTCCAATAAATTTAACCAAGAAAAAAATACCTAAAGCCTCGAAGTCTTCAGTCCTAATGTGAGATATAAAAAGAATAAAACTTTTGATAGTTTCTAATTTTGTAAATCTTTATAATATTATATAAGATAAATTAATTTATTAATTATAAATTGATTATTTATTTGACATCAACTCATTATTTTTATTTTTCTAAAACTTATTGTTCCAAATTTAATTATTAAAGTTATTTAATTTTTTAATTGTTGATTATTTCAACAAATGTTTTATTAAAAAATAACTTTAAACAATTTTAAAATTGATTGAATTGAAAAATTGTAAGAAATTTTGAAAAATTTAATTGATTAAATTAAAAGAATAAAAACTTTTTGAAGGATTTGATTAAGTAAAATAAAACATATGATGTTTTTAATTATTTATCAAATAAAATAGACTCATGTATAGTTAACCAAATAAAATTGAGTTTATTATGGAAAGGGGACGGGTTATGAAAGAAGCTCATCCTTGTCCCCGGCTCTATTTTAAAACTAGGATGGGTTCTAATCCCTATTCCTAACCAGTTCTCCGATTTAACCCAAAAAATTATCAATATTCCTTACTCAAACGGGACGGGCCATGATGACGATGCAGTGTCACTAATTGCCTTGAATGTCAAGAATACAGTAATCTTCGTATATTTCACTTATTTAGATTTTTTTAGGTACTTGATTGTTAAAAAATGTCTTATTATTACATATATTGAAAATTTTGGAGTTTATTGGTGCTAATAACGAATTGATTGAAGTAAAAAAAGAATTGATAGGCTGGTGATAGTGGCATCATTTGGAGGCCTAAAACTACATCATTCTATCAATTGAACTTTATAGAATTATTTAATTATCCTTACCTCAATTGATGTATATAACGAAGTTTAGTTACATTTGATCTATTATATATTATGTTGATCATAGCATAATATCATATTTGTTTCTCTTTCTATATGGTTAATTGGGTCTTTGCTAATTAGGTTAATTAGGTTAAGTGGGTCTTCGGCTTTCGCAAATGACATTATATAGATTGGTCCATTAGCAACCAATGGGAGCGAACAAATGCCAATTCTTTTTCTTTTTTTAAAAAAAACAAGGTAAGGGGATGGACCAAACCCAAATCATTTTTTATTTATTAAATCCCCTTATCTCCCTCAGAGTAATGTTTGGAAACTTAAACACAGAACAAATCAAACACATTCTTAACCATCCAGGCCAGCCTTTGGCCAATTCAATTATTGAATAAATAGTTTATTGATGTCACTCACATCAAGTACTGTTGTAACCGAATGAAAAATAGTTGTTTCTCTTTCTAAATTATAGCTAAAATAATTAGAAATTGAAAACGGTGAGAATTGTAGAATAACAATTCTACTATATATAGAAGAGTTATATTAATATACGTTACAAATTCTCTAGGCGTAAATCTACTTGTTGTTAATAGATCGGTAACAAAAAATTAATGATATCTTAATTTTACATATTTTTTATATTATTTAAAAATCATTAGATTTAATACTTTTTAATGGTTAAAAATAAATCTCATATATATATATTAATTGTCGTGCATTAGTTATGTATTAATTATATATATTAAATTTAATATCATCAGTTTGAAACTTGTAAATCTAACAGTTTAAAAACAATACTATAAAATACAAAGACTGTTAATCTATCTCTTATATATATAAGAAAACAATGAATAATTTTATAACTTTATACAATTTTTTACATCGATTTCAAATACTTATATTGAAGAAGAATAAATGATTTTAATGTAATTATTTGTTGAGGTTCTTAAAACAGTCTAATTTTTTAAATTAGTTTTTAATAGTGATGGCAAATAGGCCATGCCGAAAAGGTTAGCCCAAACACACATAGTAAGTGTGTGGTACTGTTCATATATTTATTTAAAAAAATTGAGTATATTCATAACTCATTTATTGTGCGGGTCATACCAACCCATTTGTTTTAAGTACAATCCAACACAGCCCACAAAGATCACGTAGGTTGTAGGTGTCGTATTTGGCCTAACAGGTTGACCCATGAATCTATGTACCGAAAAGGTTAACCCAAACACAGTAACTGTGTGGTACTGTTTATATAGGTATTTAAAAAAGTTGAGCATATTCATAATTCATTTATTATGCAGGTCATGCTAACCCATTTGTTTTAAGTACAATCCAACACAGCCCACAAAGATCACGTAGGTTGTAGGTGCCGTGCTTGGCCCAACGGGTTGACCCATGTACCAAAAAGGTTAACCCAAACACACATAGTAACTGTGTGGTACTGTTCATATAGTTATTTAAAAAAGTTGAGCATATTCATAACTCATTTATTATGCAGGTTATGCCAGCCCATTTATTTTAAGTACAATCCAACACAGCCCACAAAGATCACGTAGGTTGTAGGTGTCGTGCTTGGCCCAACGGGTTGACCCATGAACCCATGTACAATATTACTATATAAAATAGTTATTATTTATAAGTTTTTTATTTTTTAATATTTTAAAATTTAAAAATTAATTTAAATCATTTGAAAATTACTAAAATTGAATAATGATGTATAACGTGTTGCTTATTAAATTAAAAATAATAATAATCAAACAGTCAAATCAAATTTTCAGTAATAATATATTTAGTAAATAGAAAAATATCATTTTTATTTCTAATATATTTTAATATTACCACTTATATTCCTACTGTTTCAAAATTATATTTTTAATCCCTGCCATTATAACATGACTGTTAAATTTTAATATATTTTATCATTTAACACATTTATCTTTAATTAAATTAAATTTGTATTGAATTTAAACTAATGTAAAAAAATATAAAAAGTAAATTTTTTTTAAGACTCTAATTTCTTTCATTTTTTTATTTTTTATTTTAACAAATAATTATTGAATAATTTTTTTTGGATTATAAAATTTACAAAAAATATTCATAATTAGACTTTATAAAACATCTTATTCATAAATAATTTTTCAAAAGAAATTTAGGTTTTATTATATTATTTTTATTTAATTGTATTGTAAAATTAAAAAATTCAAAAGAAATAAACTTATTTAATTTTATTATAAAAATTAAAAAGAAATAATTTTTTTAGATTTTGTTATTTTTATTTTTATAAAATTTTATTATTTTTATTTTCATTTGATCTTATTTTAAAATTTTGAAAATAAAAAGAAATAAACTTTTTTATATCTCATTATCTATATTTATATTTGATTTTATTGTAAAAATTTTAAAAATAAAAATAAATAAATTTATTACATTATGAATTTAAATTTTTAGTTTTAGTAATTTTTTAATTTGAAATTATTTTTTTTTAAATAATTTTATTTTTAATATTTGTTTGAATTTTTTAAAATTGATATTTATTTTATTTTATTTTTAAAAAATTAAGTGATATCATCATTATCACTATAGAGACAATAAAATCATTTATATTCAAAAATTAAAATTTTAAAGTTAATATTATAACAATAGGGATCGAATGTATAATTTTAAAATAATAGGGATAAAATGATAATATCAAAATCTATTAAAAATGAAATTGATATTTTCTCTTAGTAAATTACAAATTGTCTCCATTTGTTTATTAATTAAAATAAAATATTGAATGACAATATTGATGATATTCAATTCAAATAATTATAATTACCTTAAAATTTAACAACTAATTATATTTTGAATATAATTTAATAATATGTTATTTGTATTTGTTTATTTATTAAATTAAATTTTTGAATAACAATATCTATAATAATCTATAATTAAAATTTATTTGTAAATGTAATGACTAATTTAATTTTGACCATAAATTAATATTGTGTTCCTTATATGTTCAATTATTCATATACGATATGAAATACATGGTGGTTGATTATATTTAAGTGTAATTAATATAATATAAATATACTAAAAAATATAATTAATCAATAAAATAATAAATATTTTATCAAATAATATAAATTTATCGTAGAATATAATGACTAATTAGATTATAATAATAAATTAACAACTTAATCAGTTATATATATATATATGTGTGTGTGTGTACGTGCTTATTGTGAATACATATTATGTCATATGATAATATAATGATCTATTATACTTATATATATTTTGTCAATATATTTAAAGAAGTAATTTTTTAAAATATATGATATAGTGACTTACAATTAAATTAATACAAAAAACATTAACAATTATAAATAATGAACTAAATTTGTATAAATTTACTAGAGTTATCAAATAACAATACATAAACTCTATATTAAAATAAATAAAAATTAATTTATTATTAATTTCATTTATTGAAAATTTTATTTTTTTTAAGTTCTATTAATTTAAATTTTGAAATTAAAATTTCATAAATGAAATGATTTCATTTCATTTTCAAGTCTCAAAGACTCAAAGAGTCTCACTGATTTCACTCCAATGACACAATTTAAAATTTACGAACACAATTATAATGTTTACAAAAATAATGATAAAAAAAGCCTTAAATGCTTAATTGCTCTTCAGTCGTTGCACCATCGCCCGTTAAATACGGCCACACTCCTTGGCCACCGTCCGTCACACATAACCACACTCCCTGGCCACTGTCGGTCATACCCAGCCACACTTTCTGGTCATCGTTCGTCACACGCAGTCATATTCCTTGGCCGTCGCTTGTCGCACACAGCCACACTCTCCCTTTCCGTCGCCTGTCGTCACGCACATCCACACACTCCTTGGCTACTAGTCACGCACAACCTTTGCTTCGCGAGTCGTGACATCATCACTGCCATCCAGGGTCGTGCGAACCCTCGAGTGAATAGCCTCATCACGTCATCACCACCACCCGCAAACCATTGTCCACGGACCACGGTGGTGCGACAACGAACCAACCGAGCCACCGTCTAGAGCCGCCATCATATTCTGTCAACAATCCTGCTGCCTACATCCGAGATTGACTATCATCCATTCAATCTTGTAAGATCTGACGTCACCACAACTGATTTTGCCTTCATCATCGAACTGGTTTAATTATGTTATTCAAATTCCTTAGTTCCATGATCTGTTGAATTAAAATTTTGAGTTAATTGAATCAGATTAATTTTGCATCGATAGATTTGCGATTTTTGAATACTGGACTTGAAACTATTATTTGAATTAATTTTGTATTGGATTGATTTGCGAATTATGAATCATATAAATTTGTGTACTAGATTAATTAACTGATCTTGAATTATTTTCATTTTCACTTGTTGGATTTATTGCATTGGGTTAATTGTACTTGTTATACCCAAAACTATTGTCTAGAATGAATAATTTTGTGGGAGACCCTTATTTTTAAGGAGACAGTTAAGTTTTTAGTAAGATTAATAAAACAACTATAGAGAGAAGAGGGAGATGACGATTGTAAAATAAATCCCTAAGAGACTACATTACTTAAAATAAGTGAGCACTCCAAAGGAAGGGAGAGGCTTCCTTAATTGTGAAGTTTAATTTCGCTTCCTGCCGAAGTCTTGTAGACACTCATTAGAAAGGGAGAAGCTCCATTAAATTGAAAATCTATGAACTCCCACAGAATATTTACACTTAGATGTGCATAGATTCTCAGAAAAAAAGGGGAGCGGTTTCCTTAAGTGTGAAACCCATCGCTATCTTCCAAGGTCGAAAGCTCAAGTGGAGGGAGACAGAACAACCATACCCCCCTCCTAATAGCACAAAGGCTTAGAGGAGGGAGACAACAATTAAACACTAAATACACGTGGCAAAGTTATATGAAGACATGAGTATGCCATGTGGCGTCTACATCTCGACATTTATCAAAAGAAATTGCATAACCCATATCAAATCAATGAACGAGTATAAAAGACCAACTTTTTACTTTGAAGATAAGAGAAAAAAAAAGAACATTAGGGGAAACTCTGTCTTTCTAAACTCAGACCTTATCTCTCTAACTTTATTTTTCTATAACTGACTTGATCATTGGAGGGTTTACGCCAGAAAATAATCCGGCGTCCCCTAACCACATTTTATTTTATAGGAAAGGGAGTTCGTCTATCGCTGGGAGTTGGACACGTAGACAGGGTATCTACATCGTCAAGTTGAGCAAAAAACTGCATCAACACTACATTAAACTATTTTGTCTTCCAAAGATATTTGAGAAGCTGGGAGAGAAATGTTCGGTGGAATAACCAATGAAAGGGATGGATGAAGTGATCGAGAAGTATGAGACTCAGGGATAGTCAACTGGAGTAGAGGAGACCCTCTACTCTCTCCTTGAGGAGAATGGTTAAAAGGTTCATCTGATCGCTCTTCAATAAGTCTAGGTCTTTTCTTCCCCTGCCTTTCTCCGCCTTGGGATTTTTTGTTGTCATCTTTCTTGACTTGGATTGAGAAAAAGGAAGAAAAAAGTAGAAAAGATTGTCTAAGCTGTACTGCAACTAAGGTAGAGGGCTTCAAAAGTTCTTCCAAGTCTCTCAAATTTGATGCTAAAGCAGTGTCTACTCTATTTTGCTCCTCAGAAGAAAGCTCCGGACTAATCCAAGTGGCTGAATATATATATATATATATATATATATATATATATATATATATATATATGATTAATAGCAAAACAAAATATAAAATTTGCTAAGTTTAAAGATGATATCGTCTCCTACGTGCTAGACAGTAGTTCCTTGGAACTCTAATATTAGGCTCATGGTAATTATCCTCGAACTTCCATTTTCCATCTAAAAAGAAGAAAAGTTTCTTCCACGCATGATTGGTTTTCTTTTGTCCTCTAAAAAATGTTCTACCACGAACTGAAGACAAGAAATACCATCCTACATTCTTGACAATAGGTTGAATATAAAAAAGATCTTGAATTTCAGTGATAGAAGGCTTTGAAAATCCTGACTTCTTTATTGTAGCATTAGAATATGCTTTTAGTGCAGAAAATAGATTATTTGATGAATGAAGATTAAGATTATTTGAAGATTTTCTAAATTGTCTAATTTATTTGAAAGATTGGGAGGATGTGGAAGATATAATTCAAAATTCTACCAATTTGGTAGAAATAGAAGAAATGAAATATGAAATAATTTGTTAGATATTTCGGTTGATGAGAATCAATTAAATTTGATATGTAAATTAATTAGATTTGTAATTTATAATTTTTATGTAAAATAAATAAATTAGATAAATTATAAATGATGATAGTGCAATGTATGCCGCCTTAGTTGGGATGTATTGTATCTATAGTGATACAAATTTGTACGATTAATATTGTAATTTTATAAATTAGAATTTCATGGTTTTAAAAATTTTATATTCTTGATTTGAAATTTAAAGTTTAAAACTTTTATTATTTTATGTTATTAAAAAAATTAATTGAAAATTTAAATTTTATCATTTTATGCAAATTGCAATTAATATTAATTTATTAAAATAAAAATTAATAAATATGGTATTAATAAAAAATTAATAAATGGGCTAAATGGGTTGTAATGGAAAAAGATTTAATGTATAGCTCGATATTAATTTATTAAAATAAAAATTAATAAATATGGTATTAATAAAAAATTAATAAATGGGCTAAATGGGTTGTAATGGAAAAAGATTTAATGTATAACTCAACAAGGCATGGTACATAAACAATAAAGGGTCATCCAGCATGACATGGTTACTGTTCATGGTATGACGGGACATGACCCATGGACCATATTAATTTAGCCCGACACAGCTCATCAGTGAGTCGTGTCGTATCATGTCGAGCCGTGCTAGTACTATTCACAAACTTGACCGTGCCATGCTCGAACTTGTCCACCTATTTTGTCATATCTAATTTTTAACAATTAATTTTAAGAGTTATTATTATATATCTTCCCTAAAATTTTCAATTTTAACACTTGAATGCTTAGAATTAAAAAATGCTCACTTACTACCCCTAAAAACAATAAATATTATATTATTAAAGGTTGATACGTTGTGAATCCTTTATTAAACTAATTAGTTATAGTATTTTCAAAAATAGCCGTAAAGTCCTAATTTATTATCAAATAACAATTATACTTTTATTTAATAGTAGTTAGGATATTGACAAATACTCTAATGTATAGGAAAATAATAGATACAGTCTAGAGTTTTCAAAACGACAGAAACCTTATGAGATATGGCCAAACGATAGATACCTCCCCTAAAGTTATAGTACAACCATACAAAATGGCTATCTTACCCTTATATATTTAAAAATATATAAATTAAACATTTTAACTGTATTACTAATAAATAATGAACAATATAACTTATGTTTTTTTATTATTACATATTCAATATTTTGGGTAATTAGTCTCTAAATTATTATTATTTTAAATAATTTTAATCTCAATATTTGGATTACATGCAATATAAATTTTGACAGGTATGTATTCGTAATATATTCTCAATAATTTTATTATTAAAATAGTTTGAAAATTTTATAAACTATATAACCAAATATTCTCAATATTTAGATTATATGAAAAGTAATCTTTAATTTACCCTAACCAATTTTGACAATTTTGATCACGCCCCCATTTTGAAAGTCATCAGGAAGCTCCCAGACATTTTGTCATTTTGTCTGGCCATTATATTTAATAAATTTTTTGAGATGACAAGCATTAACCATATAAAAAGACAATTTCACCCCTAATAAATTAAAATATTTTTGCTTCTCTCCCTCCTCTTTTCTTTTCTTCTTTTTTCTCTTTTTTTTTTTATGTATTTTCTTCTTCTTCCCTCATGGCTGCGACACCGGCCTCCAATGGCTGCCACAAGCAGCCATGAAAGGCTGCTTGCAGCTATAGAAGAAAATAAAAAAAAATGGAGAAGGAAGAAGAAAAGAGAAGAGTGAAGGAAAAAATTTTTTTTGATTAATTTAAAATTATGAAATAATGATTTTATACTTTTTATTATATGAAATAACGATGTAAGTTAATATTTGGGACTAGGATGATGACTTTTAAAAAATGAGAGGTGTAATGAAGATTTTCAAAATTAGTTTGGGTAAATTGACAATTACCCTTATATGAATTATATATTCATAATTTTGAAAATATTTTGATAAATTAATATTTAATACTGAATATTAGGGATTTATAATATTAAAAAATATTACAAATAATATGATTTATGTAATCTAAATCTATAGGATACATAATTGTTTGTATAATTTATACTTTTGAGAATATTTATAAGTTATATATAATTATATTAATTTTTAATTAAAATAATTGATATAGTTTATAACCAAATATTCTAAAAAATATTGAATGTTATTAATACAATAATAATAAATTATTTAAAATAATAATAATTTAGAGACGAATTATCTAAAATATTAAATACACAATAATCAACAAATAAAATATAAGGTTATGATGGTCATTATGTATTAGTAACAGAGTTAAAATATTCAATTTTATACTTTTTAAATATATAAGGGCAAGATAGTCTTTTTGCATGGTTAAACAGTAACTTTAGGATGATGTATGTCGTTTTCCCATATTTTAGAAGGATATTTGTTGTTTATAAAACTTTAGGGGATGTCTATTATTTTTTCTATACACCATAGAGGTATATGTCAATATCTCTAAGAGTATAATTGTCATTTGATAATAAATTGAGACTTTTATAGTTATTTTTGAAATTATTAGAACTAATCAGAGTTAATAGATCAATGCTTAAGGACTCACATGTCATTAACCCTACCATTATTTATTGATGATAACATATTATTTAAAGATATATATTTATAATAAATATGGTATGTATTTATATTTTCTTTTATCTAAAAATTAGAAAAGAAGGTTAGGTTTTAGTATATGATTTTTTAGGAGTAATAATAGTTTCATCCCTAAAGTTTATCAAAACAACAAATAAGGACACGATTTTACAGATTTTAACAATTTTGTCCCTGCTGTTATGTTGATGTTTAAAATTCATTACATTAACATATTTATCCCTGCTGAAAATTGACCGAAACAACGTTAACGACAAAGAGATCTGCAATAGAGGAGCACACAACTAACCATTCCAATAAAATCTTCTTGAATACTTAGTTGTCAAAAACCACCAAGCCAAATAGACTCTATATAAAAAAATCTATGTAACCTAACAACATAACAAGCTAAATAATATTCTTTGATCTCTTAAATATAAAATTCCTTAGTCCCTTATTCCATTTACTGCTTTATCAAAGGAAAAAAGTTAAAATTTCCATAGATTTTCATTTTTTTTTCTCTTAAAAGCAAGTATTCATGGAGCTTTTAACAAATAGAACATAATCTTTTGTACAATTCAACAAAATTAAACTATAAACCTAAAATATAAACGATGCTGCAACAGAAAAATCGAAACGGATCGAGACTCATAATTCTTATAGAGGTCGCGTGTGTCTTTGGGAGTGGCAAACATATTAACGAGACGTTGATCGTAGAGACGACAGTATTTGATCTAGAAGATTTCAAAACTAATGGGCTGTGTTGAGTCTTGCTTTCCAGTAACCAAATTTCTCCTCAACAAAATCATCAGCCTCCTCGCCTCTAGATCTTGAAAGCTCAGTCTTCTCTCTATCACATCTGCTTTAAGCTTGAAGGGGTAGAGAACTTACCCAATTAAAACTTCAGACCAAACTGCTATTAAAAAGTATGTTCGATTTAGCTTCAATCAAGACTCTACTGGACACTTCTCCTTCGGCCAAAAATATCCACAAACGTAGTTCTCAAGCCTAAGTTGTCGTTTCCATCTCTTTCCTCCTTATCAAAACTCAGCCAAATGCTATCCTAGTCAAGAAATAAGAAAAAAAAATACCGCCAAATTTCATTGATGCGTCTCTTGAAAACTCGAATCCCAAACTTTTCTTCTGAAATCGCGGGACACAATGACACTGACGAGGGATAACCCAATTCTTAGGGTTCATATTTTAGTTTTTGGAGTGAAATACTGCTTTATAGAGAAGTGAAGAAAAAAAAACCCTAAGGAGGAATTTTTATTTTTTTTCCTTAATATTTAATACTGTCATAACAGTAGGAATGAGAATGTTAAAATGTTTTAAATTATGTCCCTATGTGTTATTTTTATAAAGTTTAGGGATACAAATATTATTATTCAATTTTATTTAGTATAGCAATGGTAGTAGATGGGCCATGATCCTCTTGGGCCTCTGACTCAATTTTGAACTCGTTTTGACTTGATAAATAAAATAAAATTGTTGCGAGTCTTAGGATTCGGACTAAAGAATTAAAGGAGAGTTACACACATGGGCTACTAAGGATGGCAACGAGGCCCCGCCCTTTCCCATCCTAGGCCCATCCCTTTTTGGGCCACAACGGAGCAAGGCTTGAATGTTTTTCGTTCTGGGCTGGAGATCCACGCTGTGGCCCACCTTGTAAAGAATTAAACGAGAGTTAACATATGGGTTACTAGGGATGGCAATGACGCCCAGCCCATTCTATGTTTGGGCCAAAATGAGGACGGGTAGGAATATTTTCCTTTTTGGTAGGAGGATCTCGTGGGCTCCCATCCTACTTTTAACCGGTTTGACTTTACAACAATAATAAAAATTTATAATTTCTAAAACTTACCCTTGAGTTCAAATAATAAAATCTAAATAATTTCATTTCTTTTTATTTTTTATATTTTTTACAATAAAACTAAATAAAATAGAAATAATAAAATCTAAACAAGTTTATTTCTTTTGAATTTTTTTTAATTTTTATAATAAAATTAACCAAAAATAAAAATAATAAAACTCAAATTTCTTGTAAAAAAATATTTATGAATAAGATGTTTTGTAAAGTTTGAATATGAATAATTTTTTAAAATTTTTATAATAAAAAATATATTTAATAATTATTTGTTAAAATTAAAATTAAAAATTAAAATTAAAATAAAAGCAATTATAGTCTTAATAAAAAAGTTTATTTATTTATTTTTTTTGCATTGGGTTATGCACAATAAAAATTTAATTCATCTGAAGGAAAATGTGTGAAATAAAAAAATATATTAAAAGTTAACAAATCTGTTATGACAGTAAGGATTAAAAGTATAATTTTGAGATATTAAGGATGTAAGCGTTAATATAAAAATCTTTTAAGAACAAAATTGATATTTTTTCTATTGATTATTATAAAATAAAAAAATAAATGTAATATAATTATTTTAGGTATTTTTAATAGTAAATGAGTAGAATAGTCAAATTAAGATATAAATAGTAATTTTAAGTTGGTCTCTTAGATTTTTTTCAAAATTCATAAGAGTGTGTTGCATTTCTCAAATACTCAGCGAATATTTCATATTTTCTCAAAAGTTAAGGAATAAAATACAATATCCCTTTATTTTAGACTAACACATATTTTCAACCGGAAACTTTAAGGGGCTATCTATTAATGTCCCAAAAATATAGGGACCTATATATCTTTTTTCTCTTTGGCTAATTTGGATGAATTGTTTATTTTTTGGTTACATATAAATTATTTTATGAATTTAACGTATCAAATTACTCATATTTTGTCCAAATTCACATAGAAAACTAACCAACGGAATTTTTATGAATATTTTTTAAACTAACAAAATTAAAGTTTATATATAAGCAAATTTTAGGAATGCATACATTCTTTTCTAAAATAGAACTGTAGAGAAGAGAAATATAAATAAAAAAAGTTGGAAGAGAAAGGAGAAGGAAATAGAGAGATTCTTTTTCGCTTAGCTAGAAGTTGAAGTTTCATTATCATATTATCGTCTCCTAGTTAATTCTAATTTTTGTTTTTTTTTTTATGTTATTTTAACTTATATGAGTAGTACAAATAGTTTTTATAAATAGTCGTTTGGACTAGGCACTACTTTCAATAGTTACGTGGGAATTTATAGTTTGACTACCAATGGTAGTGCTAGTCAAATCATCAATTAATTAATATAATGAAATAAAAAATTCCTTCGAAATAACAAAGTAATTAATTAAGAAAATTACATGAACAAATTAAAAACCACACTTTATCATAAATCAAAGTGAGCTTTTTATTATTTCTCAATTAGATAAATCAAACTTCTAGTTGGACACACTTGTCTATCTCAAATAGAAAATAATAATAACAAATATTGAGAAAAATTAATCATCACCACCATCATCATCATCATCATTATCAATTTGGTTTCCGACAATTCTTCCTGATCTCACCCCTAGATCCAGTGAGAGGACTGATATCTCCCATCTTAATCATTGCGGCAACAAAATCAGAATTGAATGTTTTGGAATTGCTTCCATATGTCCTGACCAATGAATCAGTAGATCCACCATTGAACAAGACTTGATCAGAATGAAGAAGACCCTTTTGCTTCAGTAGATTTTTGAAGTAGTCATTGTCAAATGAATTTTGAGTTTGAACATCCAATGGAGCTAGATTATCATCTCCTGAACCTGTAATTCTCGGACAATTCCCTCGCCTATTCTTTGCAAATGAACTCTCTATGTTGCTTTCATTGTATATCCTATTCCTGAAGAGTAAACATCTCGCTTTCCCAATTGTATGAGCTCCTGTATATATGTGTATGTAAACTGAAATCAGCTTATACTCTTACGTAAATTAAATCACAGAAGAAAGAAAGAAAGAAAGAAAAGGACTTATATATACCAGATAAAGCAACCATGTCCTTAGCAGAGAGCCCTTTAGCCTGGAATCTATTGACGAGATTGCTTAGTGTAGAAGTGGGAGGAGGGATGACACCACTGTTGGCTGCTGAAAAACTGGCTGTTTTTGAATCCCTTCTTCCAACTTTAACATTCCAACTTGGTCCACCAAGCTAAAGTGTAACAATCAATAACAATCGATAGTTATTAAAAGTTTAGATCAGCATCAAATCCTGATTCATAATCGAGAAGAACAGAGTTACTTACAAATGCGACAGAGTCACGGGCTGCAATGGCTAGTATATCAGCGCATGAGACAACACCAGGGCAAGCTTTTTCCACCTTCGATTTGATATCATCAACAACTTCAAACCCTCTTGCTGATCTGTTATTCGGACGAGCAGTTTTCTCACCAGTGAACGAAGATGTGTCGTCCAATAGAATTGACCCGTCACATCCCTGTATTGTTGAGTTGACAGTATTAAATAATTATTTCTTTTGGCGTTACATACCGACCATTAGATTACGTAGATCTGATGTTTAAAAATATCTATTATCGATTAACAAACATGAACTATTACAAACAATGGTTAAAGAATTAGTGAAGTGAAGAGTGCAGAGAGAGAGAGAGGAGATTACGTTGACAAAGCAGTCATGAAAATGTAAACGTAGCAGGGAAGCACCCATCCGAGGCTCTTTAGAGACTGCTGAACGAACAGCAGATTTCACAGTAGTGAAAACCCTAGGACAACTTTTGGAGTAGAAATTAGTAGAGAGTTGAGCAGTTGATTTCTCTGGGAAAACAACAAGAAACCCTACTGCTAAAAAGAGAAAGAAAGAAGAAGAAATAGAAGCCATTGTTAACTGTGTGAACTGTGAAGGGAATATGTAGTAGAATTGGTGTTATATATAGAGCAAAAAGGAAGGCGTTTGGCAAAAGCAGGTCACCTAATCTTCAAGAATAGTCGTCGATGCATGGCTATGGCTTGGTATTAATTACTGTCTAGAAAATAATGAAATTGTAAGCAATTAAGACTTTGGATTGATTGAAAACGATTTTTGAAAGTGTTGGCAAAAAGCAGGTTCCCGTGAACTTAATTTTACTGTTTCAAAATATTGTTGATGCAGAAGGCATGATCAATTTAGTCAACTTTACTGGGTCCTTTAAGTTTTTAATTATTCATTTTTCTGTTACACATATATAATAATTAATCAAATTATTATTTTAAAAATTAAAGGTACCAAATTACTCATTTTTTGGTACAAATACTTTCCAAACCAATCAAATTAAAGCGTATATACAAACAAATATATATATATATATACACACACACACACTAAAAATAATAAAATTGTAGAGAGAAGACAAATATAAATAAAAAAGTTGGAAGAGAAATATAATTATTATTACCTAGGAAAATATACATTATTCATTTTTTGATTACATATGTGTAATAATTATTTTAAAAATTAAACGTGTCAAATTACTCATATCTTGTCTAAATTCTTCACAGAGTAAGAATACTTCGAAATCAATTATATACAAACAAACTATAGGGATGTATATATATTTTACAATTAATAAAATTGTAGAGAAAATAGAAATATAAATTAAAAATTTGGAAGAGAAAAGATAAGGAAGCAGAGAGATTCATTTATGCACAACTAGAAGTTGATGTTTCACTATCATATTATCATCTCATAATTAATTTTTAATTTTTGTAGTCAAATTTAATGGGTCCTTTAAGATCACGTTTTTCAATTATATGTGTATGGATTTGGTGAAGATCCCATGCATGAAGACGTATAACAACCTGGATGTTTGATCGATAGACTTTTCTATAAATTGCTGTTAGATAAAGTGCTTTTTCAGTAAAAGCTGCAAAGGTCAGAGAAATTTACGTTGTCATTTTGGTTTCTACGACTCAGACGTCTGTATAATTAATGGAAAGGGGAATTAACACATACCTCCCTCAAGATTTTAAAATCTATACTTAAACGATAGAATTTGAAAACATATACATATACCTCCCTAAGCAATTAATTAACCATTCAATTTTTAGGAAACGTTCCAAATGTACTAACTATTTCCTTTATATTATGAAGATATATTCATAATAAAATTTATCTATTATTTGATATGTTTATATATGTGTAATATGGGGTCTATATTATTTGAGCTTTACTATTTAATATAATGTATTATTTTATTCATTGTATAATGAAATAGTATAATATTTATCTTAAAAATTGTAAAAAAAATATTATCTAATTGATAAATATTATATTAATTTAAATAAAAGTAAAAATTAAAAATTTAATATTATAAATTATTTAAACTTTAAGGGAGGTATCTGTTAATTTAAAAAAAAAAGATAAAGATCAATATTAAAATAATATTATTAATAAATGATAGTTAAGATTTTCAACTTACTATAAATAAATAAAGCATGATTTCTCTTAACGTTAAGTTCGTACCATAACCCAATCATAGTTATGAAATGGTCGTGAGAGAGACTTCATCTTTAAGTAAATTAGTAAGCTTGGGTGGTTAGCTTTATTCCTATGCAAGAAATTAAGAAATTTGACTGCTTCTATAATCTTGCCTAACTTCCATGCTGTCATGGGCTTAGTCAAAATTTTAATTATGAGGCTAAAACATATAGATTTAAAATTTTTAAGACTAAATCATAAAAAAAAAATCTACTTTAAAAGAATCAAACAGTCAAACTATTATTCTTTAAAAGTTTTCTTATAGGCTGGGAAACGCCAATTCAGATTTGGCATAAGACTGTCCTATTTGTTGTGTGTAAAATCCTAATCCTTAATAATAGTTTTTTTTAAACATTAGTAATATATATATAAATAATTATTAAGACATACATATTTATTTAAAATTTTAAAAAAACTTTTACTGTTTCTTAAAATCTCGGAAGTCATTAATAATTTATTTTGAATTTCTCCACAACTTTTCTTTAAATGTACATTATTAATGAGTCGATGAGAAAGTCATTCTCTATTTTATTGTAAAGTCTATTCTTGACAATACACATAGCCAAAATTGATCATTTGGTAGTTGATAATACTTGAAAGTTACTAATATTTTTTTCTTGCCTTGAGTAGAAGAGAGAAAAATAAAGAAAATTAAAAAAATTAAAATATTTTTGATTATTTTGTAGAGGTCTATAATAAATAATATATATATATATATATATATATAACTTTCTTTTCCTAAGATTTTTAAGTATATAGTTTGGTTGTAAGGAATTTTTTTTCAAATTATATAGTTTTCATATGAGAAAAAGATTTTTAATTATATGAAGAATATAATTAAATAAGTAATCCTTAAAAAATAAGTAAAGTATTAATAAATAGGTGAATCACTATTTTGAAATTTTTAAAAATTATATTTAACTAATTTATTATTAAATAATTTAAAATAAATAATTAAAAATATAAAAATAAGAAGACATTTTAATATAAAAATATAAAACTTTTAAAAGAATTTTGGAGCCGAAATAAAAATTTTGACATCCAAATTACCATCATAAAAAAACCTAATATTATATTGAAAAGTTTTATGACCCTAATATTTAAATAAAATAATAAAATCATAATATTCTAATCTATATGAGTACAATTATATTATCGACCAAACTTATAATAATTATTTTAAAAAAATATAAATATTTAATTAACATATAACAATTGCATGTAAAATAAACTACCCAAACTTAAATTTTTGACTTAATTCTAAATACCAATTTTTATCATTCATCGATCAAAATTTTTTATGCCAATTATCACTTATCTCTCCACTATTTGAAAACTACTACTAAAACCCCCATTCTAATATTTAATCGTTAAATATTAATTTTTATTATTAATGGACACATTTACCTTTAAGAAAGTCAAATTTTGATTGGGCCTCAACTCGACCCGGTCCATTTTCTATTTAAAAAAAAAAATAACTTGGATGAATGATTCAAAATATTATTTAAATGTAAATTGGGCCTGAAGTCATACCTATCTTAATATTTGTTGTGTAGACCACCCTACAATATGAATGATTAAACAAAAACCAACAATAAATAAAAATAAAATAAAAATAATAAACTTGTAAATTTGTTTTTGTACAAATTTATTATGAACATGATCTTTTATAACTTTTTTACATCAATTTTTAAATTAAAATGTATGAAAAATTACACTAACAATAAAAAAGGATTAAGAACAGTATGGTCCTAACATAATAAATCATTTATTTTCATTTTTTTATGATTAAAATTTTTATGAAAAGTAATTATGCAAATTATTTTTTGTAATTTTTTAATTATTTCAAAAATATATTATTTAATAATTATTCTAGTAAATAAAAAAATTAAATTATTATGCTTTGAATAAAAAAATTTCATTATTTTCATATGAGCTGTTCTAAAAGGTTACAAATTTTATTCTTCTTATTCTTTCATTTGAAGTTATTATTGATTAAATAATTTAATTTTTAATTATTGTTTAGATATTTTAGAACTTATATTTATTTAGTTATATCTAATCTTTTATAGAATATAAAAGTATAAATTCCTCAAGTTTGATACAATACCCAACTAAATAGATAGATACTCCTATCTCTTATTTTTCCAAAATCCCCATTATCATCATTTTACAATTAAATATTTTCTTGTTACTTGACACATTTACCCTTGAAATAATCGATTCTAAATTAGGTCTAAGCTTGACCCAACATATTTTCTTTCGAAGAAAATAAAATAAATATATATATATATATATATATACACACACATTAAAATACATATCTTGATCCAAATTAAAATTGGAATGAACCATTAAGCCATACTTATCTTAGTGTGTGTGTGTTTATTTATCTATATATATATATATATATATATATATATATATATATGTATATGTTGAAACTATAAAATATCAATCCTAGTGAGGTGGGATACACAGGTGATCTAATATTTGAGCCCGAGATGAATGCCTAGTCAATAGTATGATCTTAGTATTCTGCACCTGATTTGACTTTGTCCTAACTTCGAGGAGGCTCCCGAATTGAAACTTCACGCTTCACAAAGTCACAAGCCAAGCTATCAAGAACCTTCTTGACCTTGCTATCCTTACTGACCTCGGATTTGAATTTTGTGAAACCAGTCGACAGCAAAGAATATGGTCAAAAGGGGGATGCTAGAAATTTTTCGGCAAGCCCACGCAGACGCTCAAGTCAATATTTTGAGGGAGTGAGTTTATAGCTCGAATTTTGTAGCTCAAAATGGCTAATATAAGGTAGATTCATGTAGCAAGGGGCAAGTCAACCAAGTAGCACATAAAAGACATGGAGAAATGGAATAAATGTGGTCTTTTTGGAAGCAACAGTAGATAAACCTCCAAAAGACCACCACCTTTAATGAATATTTAATGTTGTCTCAAGAAAACTAACTTACAAAACAAAGCTTTCTTCTTGTTTTCTAGAGAGAGAAAATAATAAGACTTGTGTTTGTAGTGAAAGGAAGTAAAAAATGAGATGAAAACTAAAGAAAAGCCTCTTTTATCTTGATATAAGTGTTTATAAATATCATATCTTTCTAGGCTTATGATTGATTGAGAAATATTGCCCTAATTTCCTTTTGTTTTCTCTTTTCATGTTTTTGTTGTTTGAAATATTAACTAGACACATGGTGAGCTGATATTGGTCCTCATGACCTTATTCAAGATTACGTGTCACGTGACACGATTTAATTCGAGTAAGAGATTACATTATTCCTTAAATATATATGGCTAATGCTCATTTGCCTCTATTTGTGGTCTCTCAAGTACTGACAGCATTAGGTGGGGACCATCTTCAGCCCCTTAGGAGTTGAACTATCTCCCTAGTTAGGTGGATATTTCAGGGGCATTAGGTAGTCCCCCTAAGTGATGTGGAAACATTAGACACTTTTTTCATGTTTTTGGAGACCAAATCCCTTAACTTTTAGGATTATTTCAGAGTGGAGTTCACTCTTTTGGCTCTTTTACGTGAGCTATTAGGCCATGAGACACCCTTTATGTGAACACTTCTTAAACTACTTAAGGTTGGATCTCGCGACAATTGGGATCTCTCATGACATGGGTTTCAACACGAGCGAATCGTTTCATAGAAGCCTACTAGAGTATCATGGGCTTACATACCACCACGTGTATAACCTATTTTTATCCCATAATAATGTATAAAAGAACTAAGAGCAATTTTTTTATATAAATTTTTATATCATTTTTTAAACCATTGGATCTAGACATGTTTAATGGTTGAGATTGAATATGATATATGTATTAATTTTATGACAGATCCAATCTTAACTAATATCTAAATTGAAAGATTTTTAAACCAATAAAGAGGACCTGAATGCAAAGTTTTCAAATTTAATAGAAAAAATATGCGAAAAATCTGATTGACTGAAATATGATAATGTTCAATCGAATGGTATTTTTTGGTTGATCAAATTTCTAAATATTTTTCTAGTTCTTAAAAGCTAGTTTTATAAATTTTATTATAAACGCAAAGCTAAACTTATTTGAAATAAGTTTTGTATACTTGGAAAATATTATTGGATGTATTAAAAGGTAGACCTGTTACTCTATCATTCCAAATATGCTTTGATATATTATTTGTATATTTATTCCGTGAGAGAGTTTATAAATAATTGCATGAGGAAGAGAAAGTTTTCTTGTGATTGTAAGGTCCAAGTGAAACCCACTCAAGTCATTTATTCGCTAGGTTTGAGTGCATTCAAAATTCCATTTGCAGTGCAAAAGTTTCATTAATATCTAAAAGCCAAGCGGTCTCTAATTATGCTTTGAGCGTGTTTTGAATTCCAACAAAACTATGTAATGAAATTCAAGGGCTAATAGCAAAGTTTTGGTGGCAATCCAACTCAATAAACCAAAGAATATATTGGCTACCATGGAATAAATTATGCAAGTAAAAAAGATAAGGTGGCTTAGGGTTTAGAGAGTTAAGTGCTTTCAACAGGGCCCTCATAGCTAAACAATGCGACTCATTAATTATGAGAGTTATGAAAATACAATATTTTCTGAATTGTAGTTTCATAGAGAGTAAACTAGGGTACAACCCTTCTTATACACTGAGGAGTATTCTCTAGGGCAAAGGAATTTTTGAAGCAGGGGTAAGATGGAGAATTGGCAATGGAAGGAAGGTTTTTATATACAGTCAAAGATGGATCCCACGTTCAAGTACTTTCAAACAGTAATAGAGGAAGCTGAATGTATACTAAAAAATACTTTAACCTAACCAGCCAATAGACGATAAACTAGTTTTTGGTTATGATAAAAGAGGCCATTATTCAATAAAAAGTGATTACTATGTGGCCTTCAATTTGAAACATACGAATACGCCTTTTACCTCAAACAACTATACTGGATGGTGGAAATATTTTTGAATGCTGAGCATTCTAGCAAAAATCAAGTTGTTCTTTTGGACAGCATACCAGAATATACTGCCAACCGCTTGGAATCTGCACATGAGAAAAATCAATGGCCATGCTTTTCGCAGTAGGTGTCATTTCGGAATGGAGGATACATATCATGCTTTGGTGGGGTGGATTTTTGCCAAACAAGTGTAGAAGTTATCGGAATACAACAGTTTTGTTCAAGCAACATAATCAAATTAACTTCTCCACTCTCACGAATGTTGCGAGCTCAGCATTGTCAAGAACTAAATTTGAGAAGGGGGAGAAGGGGGTATCTATTTGTTGGTCTATTTGGTTGTCAAGAAATTATTATCTTCATAACTGGCAAAACCCGCATTATACATTGCTGATGGCAGAGAATATGTGGCTTTCTTTTCAATCAATGGCTGAAGGATACAACTATAAACGAAGGAATATTGAAGCTAAAACCACCTCCAAGTGGTAGCCTCCTGATCAAGAGCGTACAAAGTCACTGTAGATGCAGCAATAGATGGAAAAGCTGGAAGGACAGGAATTGGTGTGCTAATAAGGAACAACGAAGGGGAAGTAATGGCAGCATTAATCTGCCAAATTCCTTTTTTAAAAGATGTGGAGTTTGCTGAAGGACTTGCAGTTTATAAAGGAAGCAAATTTGCAATTAATATAAAACTATATCCTGCAAAGGTAGAATCGGATCCTCTAAATATTGTAAGCCATATTAATAAAAAAATATGCAGTAGGTATGAAGGGGGATGGGTTGTTGATGAAATTACTATTAGTTTAAACTCTTGGAATTGTATCCAAGTAAAGCATGCCCTTGGAGTTGTAATTCAACAGCCCACTATTCGGCCAAACTAGCCCTAGGTAATGATGAGGAACAGGTGTGGGTAGAGGATTATCTTGTGGAGATTCATAATTGTGCATTACAAGACAAAATGTATTAAGTTATTTTCTTAATGAAATTTTTTTACTTAAAAAAAGATCTTAAATTGTCATCATTTACATTGATGATTGTAAACTAGTTTATATATATATATATAATTTGTATTTATTATCTCAAAATAAATTTTTGTTCAAAATTGATGTAAAAAAGTTTTTCAAAATTTATTTTGTCGTATATCTTGAAAATAATTTTTTACAAATTTAACTTTCATTTTCTATTTAAAACAAATACTTAGATTTGCATAAAATAGCCTTTCTTAAGACAAAAAGTACAAAATTTTCACAAATGAATAAAAGGCTTTCTAAAATTGGACCAAAATTCTCAAATCAATCGAATTTTAGGTAGAATGAGTGTAAATTTTGAACCCAATCTAGACAAATAATATGACATATTTGAGTTTTACTTTTCTAAATTTGTCTCAAAATGCAAGGTTAAAATTTTTTGGAACAAGTTTTAAGAAACACATTAAAGAAATTTTGAGCTTACATTTGCTATTTCATAATTTTAAATACATTTTCCTCTATCATTTATATATATACTCCATAAGAGAGATTGTTACGAGTGTAAATTACTCAATCTTGATCAATTATCTTCTTATAGACTCTAGGTTGTGTGAGGAAAAGAGAGTTTAATGTATGTTGACCCCAGAATGACACCATAATAACTGAATTTATATCACCCAATGGGACAACCTAGTTGATTTGTTCTCTTATCATGTAAATAGAGGTCACTGGACCGAATTTTCTTCACACCAACCATGTAGACAAAATTCTTTTAATTTAAAATTTGTTCATAATCTGAGGTAGGGTTTTGGGTGTATGGAAACGTGTGTATGTGCGCGTGCGTGTGTGAGTGCGTGTGGGTTTTATAGCACAAGCACACTCCCCAAGCGTTTGCTAACACTTGGGGAATTTCGTCACGTTACAACAACATTTGGGTCTCTATAATTAGGTGTAAAAAGTTAATTAATTCTCTTTTCGACCTGCTTCTCTGTTTTCATTACAAAGGCACCAACACGCTCCTCAGACCCGGAGCAACATTTAGGAGGAGTTTCATCGCATTCTAACAACATTTCGAGTGTTCGTAATTAAGTGAAAAAGTTCGTCGGCCTTTCGATCTCTTGCATTTTAACTTAGGTGTTAAATATTATTAACAGAGCAAATGGTACAGAGAAGGATCTACAGATCATACTAAAACCACAGAATTGGAAATTGGAGACTTTCTAAGTAGGGACGAAGCAACACGCCAGGGCCTGAAGTAGCCTTGACCCTCACTCTCCCCCTTCCTTCCACTTCACAAAAAAAGGTTTCTAAAGAATAACAATTATTTTAGCTTTTTTCCATGGATGTAATGTATTCGCTATTAATTGTATCAACTTCTTATACGTTCAATCAACTTTGGTGTATAAAAAGTGACATAATGAATAATGGACTTTGAGTGGGACATTACTAGAAATAGCAAAAAGCACCTTTTTTTTTTTAAAGCACTTTTCTCGTAGAACACAGGCCATGTAAATCTACACACGCTAAATTTTAGCGGCCAAGAAAATTTTATAGTAAGCTATCAATTCTTTTTTTTTTTTATTTCCATTTCTTTCAACTTTGCTGTTGTTGCGACTCAAGAAAGGTTGGGTCATAGAGTGGAGGCAGCAATGCTGACCGACAAGGCTGTTCAGGCAAACCCCACATCTCTAAAATCAATTTGCCTTTAACCAGAATCCAAAGCACATCTTCTGTGGGAGTGAGAGATCAATAGAGGTGATGTTATATGCTTTAAGACAGCAAGAAGACCGAGAAATACTGTAGTCCATATGCTCAAGCAACTTGATTCCTTGAAGGATTTTAGCTCTTGGTTCTATAACCGTACCGGACAATTTGCTAGATGTCAATGCAAATAAACACCAGGGCTTCTTCCATATATGCCTCTGTTTCCCTATGCATGTTCCTTCTAAGCTTTCTCTTTCATTGAACATTAATTCTTCCTGTGAATGTCTGATTATTTCCACGTCACAACAAGAAAGCACAAAAATTTGCTGATGCTGCCCACCTCCAAATTACGTACAAATCAAATTGCACTCTTGACTCTTCTAATACAAAGAAGTTATTTATAATCCTCCTTTTTTTATTCATAAAATCAACAATAAGAAATTAAAAGAAAAAGTTTTAGGTAAAACTGTCCTATATAAGGTCAGCACGATGATCTAGTGAACTTTCTAATCAGAAATTATCTCATGTATGATACAATTAATAGTTTTTTAATGATATCTTACGATTATATATATGGTCCGTTTTATCATTATTATACTAACTTTATATAAGAAGGTTCTATGTAAAACTTCGTGTTGATGTGGAAAACTGTCTCGTATAAGATTCTTTAAAATTAAAGGCACTTGATGACATAAAATTTCAGTGATCCAATGGTAGATATGTTAGTACTTAAGTCATTATGAAATGAGATAAATTTTTGTTTGATACATACAATATTAATTACATCTAACTATATATATGTAAATATATACATACATGTACACACATATATAAAAAGGGTCTTGATAGAGATGGTGTTAGATTCTTTCAAGTGAAGAGCTATTGGTTGTATTGTACTACTGACGTCTATATTAAGCCAAACGAATATGTCATAGAAGCAAAAACGAGAAACCAACCAACCATTAATTGGTCATGTTCAATGTATAATACATATATATCATTAGTTTAATCATATTAATCATTGGTTGTAAATTAGTCCAAACAAAAAAAAAAGAAAATCTTAGCTATGTTGGAATTATATGGGTTGTTAAAACTTCGAAAATATCTCGTGATCAAATATTACTGTTCATCAACAAAGTTATGTAAATTACAGCAATAAAAGGTTTTTGTATAGTTTATAATCTACAATAATTACACAATGACCTTAATATTTATACTACATTCCACTGAAATCTCCCTAAATATTCGATATTTAATATCAATCATACACTAAATATGGTTGACTACCAATCTAATCTTGCATAATTCCTACTTCTAAGTAATGGATAAATATAAAAGTGAAATTAAGCTTACTACTGCATGCAAACTAGACATATATCAGAGAGTGAAATGCATATCATATCGAGAATTTAGGAGCATCGATCATGCCACACAGACCCAACATGGTGGCTCCTCAAACATACCATGAACCCACAAAACAATATGCTTAGATTGCAAGCCCCACTTCTTGTTTTACACATGTCATTACCTCAATCGTCCTCCCATTTGGCCCCTTCTTTTTAGTTCTCCCCCGTGATCATTTTCTTTCTTCACAACCTCTTTGCTCATCCAGAACACTTGGCTGGGGAAAATGAAGGTTTGTGTGATCTAACTCAGTATCATATCATAATCTCTTAGTATCACTTCTCTTGCTTGGTTCTTGGTTATGATTTTCTTAGAGTTTCTGTTTTTGTTTCTTCATAGCAGATCTTCAATTGGGTGCACAGGAAGTTTAATCATAACATACTCAAAGGTTTGAAGTTTGTGTCATTTTACCGAACTCTGTATTTTCTTTAAGCATTGCGATGAATTATTTTATTTGTTTATGTTTGTGTAGATGGTTTTGCTCGTAATGTGAAGAAAACTGAGTCAATTGCCATTGACACCAACACGAAAGCTTTGCTGGAACAAGTGGCTCTGGTGGATGTGCTTGATGGGTGGAGAGATGGGATTCTAACAATTGGGACATTTGGTTTTGACCCTCTAAAACCAGTTGAAGAACAAAAGGAATTTTTCATTTTCGAAAGTGAAGATGAAGAAGGTGAGAATGATTCAGTCAACCGTGAAGATGATGATGATGATCATGAAGATGACAACATTGTTGAAGATGAAGAAGTGAACCCATTGATTTTCACAACATTTGAACACAATTTTGAGGAAATTGCAGCAAATGGTGATGGAAATGTTGGGAAAGCTGATGTGATTATAACCCTTGATGGTGTCCAAATAACTCCATTTGTAGGATCCCCAAATGAACTCAGATTTGACATCGACACCACAGATAACGATCAGGGAAAGAAGAGAAGAAGAACAACACTTGCAGACCTGTTCTACGAAGATTCTGATATCAAAAAGAAGCCAATTGAGGATCAGGAATTCGAGGCAAGTTGTGGTAAAAAGCAATCATCAGTTCGTACCAAGAACAGTCTCTCATTTGCCAAGAAACTAATTCCTCATGTTAAAGAGGATTCGCGTCCCATTAAGAAGCTACACCAAGTGAGTGATACTCTGTTTTCTCGTTGCATTTTATTTGAAGTAAAGTGTGTTGCAATGCTACATTAATCGTTATTATTTTTGTTATTAATGAGTAGATGATGAGGAAGATGTTAAAGAGGAAGATCCATCCAGAGCTTGAAGGCAAAGTTGATAATTCAGATGGTGAAAACAAAGCCTGCATTCTGGAACTTTTTAGCAAGAAACACCAAGCTGGTGAATCTGCTTCTTTACTTCCAATTCCAGGTATGTCAAGTATATATCTATGTTTCACTTAAAATTCTTAGCCTTATTTAATTAAGAATCATCATCCTTTTCTTCTCTCTGGATGAAAGTCTTTCAACATAGTACGGGACCAAAATGCTCATTTTATCTGGCCCATTGCTTGACTGTGAACAGGGCCTAACAAAAAAATAATGACCAAATCAACGAATAAACAAATACACATTAATGATTTATGACCATTTCCCCGCTATTATTTTAGATATATGACCCATCTCCTATTGAGTTTGTTATGGGGAACATCACTCACAATCATTATACATTACACATACAATACTATTACAGTAAGCAGTTGCTCTATCGACAAAGCCTGCCCCTTCTTCTTCTTCATTTTCCTCTTGTATTATGTGAACATTCGATAACTTGTTCTACTTGAACGTACTCAAATAGTAAGCATGGTCAGGTTAGGTCAGGTGAAGCCATGAATGTTGAAGCTGTTCTCACTGTCATTACTCATGTATGTGATAGTAATCATCTGGTAGCTAGTAATGGGTCCCTTTTTAGAAAATAACTATAAAGATAAATACAAGTAAAAAGCTGTATACCAAATGGTGATGATCGAACAATTTCTCTGGCCCATGATAATCTGCCTTAGATAGGTTGGGACCCAATACCCAATACCCATTATCATATCATGATATCATGTTTAATTATCATCATGCATCCCATATATACTTGTCATATTGTTTTCATGCAGACATCAGATTATTAGGCTAGATTTACTGATAATTCTTCCCTCTTGCTATTGCAGATGCTACAGCTGCTTGATGAATTAAGCTTTGAGTGTTTGACCTAGTCTGCTAGTGGTGCTTTCCAGTATTGTTATTAAATAATTTTTTTAAAACTTTTCTATGGACATTGTTAATCCGGTTTTCTTGTATGTTCATGCACATGGAACAAGGTGATTCTGCTTTGTAATATTTATTTATTTTGATTTTATTTTTCTATTGTTTAATTCTAGTGTATATTGAATGATGTTTAGTCGTTGTAAAATTGATGGTTCATATTTTAACATTCTGATGCATCTCTTCCAGCCAATTATTGCACTTTTAAAGCAACATTGAGCATGATATATAGGTGGTATAGTAATATTTTAGACAAGCAAAAGATCCAAATTATAATCCTATTTAATTCAATTTGTTTGAGTTATTCAAAGTAATGGAGTGTTACATTAATTATAACCACATCAATTGTCATATACCATGTTTAGTCCATTGATTTTTCATGCACTTGTCTTATCAATCATTTCTCCAATTTCAATTTCATTAAAGTAACGCATACATAACCCACATTCACTCAGTGTTGTGGTGGGGTTAGGGAGTTCTGACTTCCTCCTTCTCCACCCAATTTTTCATTTTGGTCCTTATTCTCTACTTCGATTATTTCACTTAATGTGATAGAGATAAGGAATCGCAATGTGTAGAATAGATTCCTCGACCCTATACTTTTTTCCATTTTTCTATTTATGTATATTATCTAGTAAATAAAATTATTATTATCACATTATAGTATTATCCACACGTAACATTATTGCTACAATTTTTAAGTTGTAATACTCAATTGTAGGTTGTCTCAAATAAAAAAGAGTTAGAAGTTCAAGTATCGGTCCACAGGGAATTAGTTATATTAAGTTCACAAGTTCAAGAGGTCCAAATATTAAAAGTTCAATTGTTCATATGTTGTGAAAGTAGAATGAATTTTTTATTATTAATTTTAAATTAACTATTATTGTATATTAGGGCATTAGGGATTTGATGACATGTATAAAAATTATTCTTGATTATTTTTTATACACAATTAAGACTTAAATAAGAAGTAATTTTAATTGGAGGATGGATAATATTTAAGTACAAAAAAAATCAAAAGATTTACCTTTAAATTGAAGGTAAAAAACTATAGGTTTACTTACTCTTGATATGTAGAAAATATCCAAGCATTCAATGTACCCTTAGTGAACAATGAATCAAAGTTTCTAACAAACCAAAATTACTTGCAAAATATAATACTCACTCAATAGAAAAGTTGACAATGAAGAACAAATCAAAGGATCAAAAAACAAAATTATAAAACCATCAAAAGTTCACCCTTTGTCCTAATTATGAAATTAGAAATACATGGTGTAAAGAAACTGTGAAAAAGAAGAGATGAAAGTTTTTTTAGAGAATATCAGTTGCCTCAAGCTTTCAAAACCAAAGTTTATATAGATAAGATAGAAGAGAATTCACACATGTGAATACAAACAAGTGGTAGGTTTTATTATAGCATTATCCTCCATAATGAGAAGTACTTCTGACTATCATCCACTCCAAATTAGAGAAATCTCTCTTCTACAAAGATATGACCCCATAAATAATATTTTCAATGTTTCATGAATCATAGTTTTTGGACTTGTTTAGTGAGAGTTACGCTTAAAATATTAATTCATGTTCAAATTAAAATGTTAATTGCTACTCTTTGAATTATAAACATTTTTAACCATGCAGATGCATGAATTAAAACTTGTGAATAACATAAACATTGTAGCTGCCTCTCTTATGGTTCATTAGGGTCAAGAGGTAATATAATTGGGGCATTGTGGAGAAAGTTATGTTCAAAATACTGAAGGTTGTGCACAGGTCCAAGTTGCAAATGGTAGGACCATGTTTTATTTTATTGCTTCAAATATCTAGTGATGAATTATTTTGAAACTGAAAATGACTTCTGAATATGAATTGTGATAAATTGAGTCAGTTTCCATTTGAAATAAAAATTATTGCATTTGGAGATAAATAGACAAAGATATAACCATTAGACTAATTAGTGCTCAAATAAAAAATATGATGTTGACTATTTTGTTCTTTTTTTAATTGCAACTTGATATTCTTTTCACATGTACACAAAATATTACTATTTCACATAAGTATTATACACATGCCAACTTATACAATAAAATTCACAATTTTTACACAAATAGAGACTTTAAATTAAATAATAATGCAATAGTGTCTTCTAAAATATATGTGAATGATACACTTTTATATACTTATCAATTATGATAAAAATATAAACTCCAATAATTGATAGAATAAATAATATAAATATAAAATTTTATTTTTATTAAATACTATTCACATACAGTAGCAGAGTTACGATTGAGACCTGTAGGAACCCAAAAAAATTTAAAATTTTAGTTAAAAATTATTAATTTTATCTTTCTATATTATATATTTATTATTTTTACCCCCAAAGTTTAGAATATTATATTTTGACCCTCCTGAAAAAGCAACCCTAACTTCGTCATTGTCCACACACACACACACACACACACACACACACATATATATATATATATTACTTTAAAAATATCATTAGTTAACTATTTTTTCTGCTTAATACATATACTATATAGAAAAAAGAATTTGATTTACGTTATTTTATAAGTGGATAAAATAGAGTATAAGAAATTTTATACATAAATGAAGAATGGGATGTGGATAGAGTAGAAAGTACAGAACTATTTTTCGCTACTCTATCAACATTTTGAGAAATAAGAAATCTTATCCACAAAACACCAAATCTTTATTGCCTACTTTCACTTGAATTTGGGATAATTTGGGAGTGTTAAGCATGTCCCAAATTAACTACCCTATTTATGTCTAGAGAGCAAATACATTTAATCAAATTTACATAGTTCAATTTTCATTAAATACTCTTTATTACATTAACTTATTATACATATAACTTATTAATTTTATTACATTTTTAGACTTTGAGGTAGGATTTGTTTTCTAATTAAATTTTGAATATACATAAATGTCAGATGTGAATAGCTTCTTTCTTTCTTCTTATAAAATGTATTTATGGAAAGATATCTAATAAAATTAATTAGATTTTTCTGATTCATCCAAAAAGTTAAAAAGAAAAGTGTTTAAAATGCCATTATGTTTAAAAATGTATTTATTTACCTAAAGTAGATAAATTCAATCAATTAAATATTAAGACAGAAAATAGTAGCTCTTTATCATAAGTATGCTTTCTTTTTTTTATAATTTTTTTACAATTTAAAGAAAAAAGAATATATTTTACCTGAGATTTTAAGAAGAATAAAAACAACATTGACATAAAATAAAATATATTTATATATAGCCAAAGCATATTAGATTAATTTATTGTATTTTGTCAAGTTTTTAATATTTAATAATTATTTTTGTTAAATAACTATTATTAATAAGGGTAAAATTATCACTTTATAAAAAATTAGGATTTTAATGAATATTTTTGAAACTATTAGAACTAATCAGTCTAACAATAAACCAAACTTTTAAGGACTTGTATGTCCACTATATTTTTAAATAGATATATTAAATAAAATATTATACATATTTTATTTAAAAAGTTCTATGACTAATTACATACTAAATCATTACTAAAAAAAGAAAGAAAGAAAGAAAAAAATATTTTAATATTTCAATTTATCCAAATTCATTGTTAGCATTTTAAATTTAATAATTACATTTGTATTTCTAAAAGTTTTCAAAATTATAAAATGATACATACATTATCCAATTTTAATATTTTAATTCTTAATATATTGTAAATAGTGATAGGGGTGGTAATTTGGGTCACAACACGATTATTGAATATGAATTCGACGTAATTAAATGGGTTTAAGTTTGAAAAGATTGACACAAATAATAATTATATTGTATTTGTATCACCTATTTAATAATTGTGACGTATTCTTATTTTATCAATCTAAACTATTTATTCGTTTAAAACATATTTAAGATTTGTTTAAAATCATTTTTTATTTTTATTACGCTTATAGAACATTTAAAATGCAAAAAAATTTACATTGTCCTGCCTAAATCCAATGTTCAAACTCAATATATATTTATAAGAAATATACCAAAAAAAAATTGGTAATTTTAATTTTATTTAATTGTATATAAATGAATAATTGTATATAATAACAAATCATGTCATAATACGAATAGTTTGTTTAAATACAATTAATAAATATAACTCTATTTAATTTTGACACAATTAATAAACGAATCAGATTTGTATTGATTTCAAATTTTGTTATACCTACTAATAATATAATGTGAATACAATTTATTTACATGAATTGTCATGACTAAATGTAGGAAGTACATTGTTAATTATAAAAACATTATAAATTATATTGTCATTTTATTAAAGTTTAAAAAATAAAACAATAATATTTTAACAAACAAACTAAAATCCCATGGTGTGTAGTGTGTCCAAAAAATGAAGAGTATATAGAAATATCCTTTTTAATTTTGGTAGATAAGAAATAATTTGAAAATTTTAATATTTTTATGAATATTTTATTATGAAAATGATATTCGTAAAAAGTTTCATTTAATAAAATATTATATTAAATTTTAGTATGTCCAGACAAAAAATTTATATGGATGTTATTTTATATATATATATTTTAATTTTATATTAAAGAATTGATATCTTATTTGCCTCTTGACATAATTAAAACGCAAAGGACTTTAAAAAAAAAGGGAGTCTCATTAGTTTCAAAAATACTCATTAAATTGTCAATTTATTAAAAATAACAATTATATGCCTTCAATAAAAGTTATTTTAAAAAAATGAGTATTAGATTTACAAATCTGACTAAAACAATATATTTATTGAAAGTACATTAATAAAATAAATCATAGAAAATTGATAGATATCCCTTAATATTTAAGGAAAAATATATATTTTTTAAGTTTGGGCAAATAGACAAATACTCTCTTCAATTTTTATTTTTGTGATTAGTTGATGAGTTAGACTATTATCATTCAGATTCCTAAACTCTAATAAAATAATAAAAAGATACTTTTTTCAATTACAATAATTTAGTCCCTATTTTAATATTTTTATAATATACTTTTTTCAATTATAATAATTTAGTTTAATTTTCATATTTTTCACAATATATAAGGACTAAAGAAATTAAAAAAGTTTATTATTTAAATAAAAAATTAAGAAAAAAATACTATTATTAAAAAAAATCTAACAAGGAGTTAGATCAAACCCATACGCTACAATATTTTTAATCTTCTTTTTTAATCTTTTAGGATTGATTAAAAATTATATTAAAATTCACTATATTAGCTTAAAAAAATTAAGAAAATATTAATAAAAAGAAAAAATAAATACATGTTATATATATATATATATATATATGTTGGACCGTTTTTCTAACATTCAAAATTAAGTTAATTTTTTACTTACATATTAGTCCAATAAAATAATTATTGGATCCATATTAAAAAACAAAGGCTCAAAGATATAGGGTAAAAGTCCAAATTTATAAAACTTTAATAAGTATTTCTTATCTAGGTCAAACCTAATAAAAAGTATTTTAGGAGAGGTTATATTTCATCTGAATTATAGGTAAGCCAGAACACTAAATTATCTTTAATTAGAATTTCACTAAATCATAAATTATCTTCAAACAGGATTCCACTTAAACTAAATTCAAACAGAATTTCGCTTAAACTAAAATTTAAAATAACCTAAAAATGAATTGAGTATATAAGAAAAAGAATAAAAGAGAATAAAAGGTTTTTTCTATACAAATAAATTTATTAGTTGATATCAAGCGACAAAATTTGATATCAATAGTTGACACCGTCTGTGAGAATAAGACAAAAAGCTAATATGCTATATATATGATTACCGAGAGTTAGCACTAAGGAGCCCCCAACGCAAAATAAAGAAAGGAAAAATGATTAAGGGAAGAAAAGCTGAGAACAAGAAATCAACAAACAAGTAGGAGGCCTGTTTAATAAAACAAAACCTTCAGATTTCTCATCTCAAAGACATGGATCTCTTCACCCTACGTTCCTATTCTTAATAATTCCTTTCCAGTTTTACTTTTTCTTTTGGCATATTTTTGAACACTCTGCTCTCTAACTTTTGCAAAATTATTCTCTGTTGTTTTCCATGTTTGTATATATGTTTATTTTTCTTTGTGATTACGGGTGGCATGCTAAGGTCGTTTTTCTTTTTCAATTCTTTTTCCCAATGTAAAAGCGATAATCATAATTGTTATCAATTTTGATACTCAATTTTACCTATTTAAAAAATATTGATTGCTGCGGTGAATCCTCTATTGAAGTTACATTTTTGAGATAAATTTGAATGTGGGTTGATGTTATTGCACTAAGATTTTAATTATACAATATAGAATTGGAAAATGAACCAAACCAATCATAGGTGTAGGTATAGGTGTAGGTTCATTCAACTGTTATTCATAACTTTTCCTCGGTTGGACTGGGTTGAACTTATAAGATAGAGCTGCATGTCCATGGGTTTAGAATATAGATTTTGGACAAGCTATATACTTTGATGTATGTGTAGGTATATGAATGATGCTCATAATTTTAATGCAGTGCTCATTTATTTGTTAAGCTCTAATATGGAATTTGAAGTTGAATTTGAGCCTAATAATGTAGTTATTAGATTGATCCTTAGGCGAGAGTTCAGTATTCAAGTTGAATTTGAGCCTAATATTTTTTATTTTATTTCGTGGTCAAGAGTCTAGAGTTTAAAATTGTCAGTTTGTTGTTTACAAGCTGACACATGAAACTTAACTGTGATCTCAGTTTGCCAAGATGATTTCATATGCACAACTAAGGTTTTATATATATATATATATATATATATAATATAAAGAAGTAATATCCAAATAATAATAAATAAATAACCCATCTTTAGAATACACTCTTGATAATTAGCTTCCAAGTTAACCACCACTTCGCCTGAACGAAATCGTAGACCAGATAACTCTTGTTGGGGGCCATCTCGGTGTTCTTGGGAAGAATTAATGATAACCAACCGTGTGAACCAAATATCATTTAGATTTATATTTAAATATCATCCAGGACCAAATATTTATAGTTTATCCCAAACTAAAAATATAGATCTATTTATACTTTTCAGCTTCAAATATTTATATTTCATAATAATATTGTTCGAAGCTTTAATATTTGACCCTAATGACTTATTAAAGTGATTATTGTATCACTTTATTTATAATATAACTTAAAAATTTTAAAATTTATTTTTTTAGCACACTACATCTACACATCAAATTGAAGATATTATAATTTTTTTCCGTTATAATATTAAGTAATTTTGAATTATCTCTATGTTTCTTTTTTTGTTTTTCATTTATGATTGTATAAATTATTTTGTACACTAATTTATTAGTACTAAAGGACTAAAAATAGTTTAATTTTTTTTTCATAAATTACTAGATAAATAAAAAAAGCTAATTATTTCTATTTCAATTACTAGAAGAATAAGCATTATTTGAATTAATTGAGAATGTTAAGTTGAAATTGATATTCATTTATTAAAATTATATTCTACTTACTACATAAGTCTCAATTCTCATTTAATGTATACTCTCTAATATTTTTCTATATATCATAAATTGATAACATTTTTAATTTATGTATGTAATATCAGCATTTTGACTATATATGACGTCATTTATTTGTTTATGTTCAATCAAATAATGGTATTTATTATATAAATTTTTATCTGCTCACCATTTCCAAAAGAAGAAGACTAAAAAAGCCAACAATGCACCTCTGCGGTGCGATCTTTAATGCCCCGCGAGGGTAAAGATAATGTACCTCTGCAGTACCGACATCTTGCCCAAAAGGGTTGCAGCTCCACACTGCCAAAATCATGCTGACATTGCAACTCTGCGTTGCCAAAACCATGCCTACAAGGGCCCAACAATACAACTTCGTGCTGCCAAAACTATGCTTCACTGCAGCCCCGCATTGCCAAAACTATACCCACAAGGGCTCAACACTATAGTTTTACCTTGCCAAAATTATGTCTACACTGCAGCTTTGCTCTATTAAAATTATAAAGTCTAAAAGGACAAACACTTGTACCTCTACAGTATCGACATCTTGCCCAAAAGAGCTACAGTTTCGTGTTGCCAAAATTATGCTTACACTACAGCTCTGTGTCGCAAAATTATGCCTACAAGGGTCCAACACTATAGCTCTGCACTGCCAAAACTATGTCTACACCATAGCTCTGCGTTGCCAAATATAAAGTCCCTAAGAAAAAAATACTTGTGCCTCCATGGTACTGACATCTAACCCAAAAGAATCGAACACTATAGCACCGCGTTGCCAAAACTATGGCCAAAAAGGCCAAACAATACAGTTCCTTGCTGCCAAAATTATAAAGTCTAGACGGACAAATACTTGTAACTCTACGGTATCGACATCTTGTCGAAAAGGGCTGCAGCTCCACACTGCCAAAAGCACACTCTCACTACAACTCCGCGTTGCCAAAACTATGCCCACAAAGGCCCAACACTATAGCTTCATGATGCCAAAATTATGTCTACACTACAGCTTTGCGTTGCCAAAATATAAAGTCCAAAAGGACAAATATCTGTACCTTTACGGTATCAACATCTTGCCCAGAATAGCCAAATACTGTAGCTCAGTGTTGCCAAAACTATGTCCCAAAAGGCCAAATAATAATGCTTTGTGCTACGAAAATTATAAAGTCCAGGAGGAAAAATACTTGTACCTCTATGGTACCGACATTTTTTCCAAAAGGGTTGTAGCTCCGCGCTATAAAATTCATGCTTACACTATAGCTCCGTGTTGCCAAAACTATGTCTACACTACAGCACTGTGCTGCCAAAATTATAAAGTCTAGAAGGACAAATACTTGTACCTTCGCAGTATTGATATCTTACCTAAAAAAGGTGCAGCTCTGCGTTGCCAAAATTATGCTTACACTGCACTTTCGTGCTGCTAAGATTATGTCCACAAAGGTCCAACACTATAGCTCTACGCTGTCAAAACTATGTCTACACTGCAACCCTTGCACTATCAAAATTATAAAGTCTAGAAGGGAAAATACTTGTACCTCTACAATATTGACATCTTGCTTAAAAGGGTTGTAGCTCTGTGTTGACAAAACTATGCCTATGCTACAGCTTAATGTTGCCGAAACTATGCTAAGCCAAATACCGTAGCCCTGCACTGCTAAAATTATAAAGTCCAGAAGTATTAAATTGTACTCATGAGGTACTACATCATTTACTTAAAAAAGTCACACGCATCCACATGATGCTAAAAATTACTAAGTCCAAAAGGATTAAATCATACCCACAAAGTATGAACATTATTTGCACAAAAAAATCAAATGCATCCACGTAATAGCAAAAATTATTAGGTCTGAAATAACTAAATCATATGCACAAAATATGAACATCATTTACTCAAAAGAGCCACACACATCTATGTGATGCCAAAAATTATTAAATTATACCTATGAGGTACTGACATAATTTAGTTTGAAGACATGCATGCATGCACACGATAACAAAACCCCTCCCTCCCAGTAAATAAAATAAATCTCACTCAGACTATTAGAAATCGCCCTCGCGGTAAACAAAAAAAACAATGTCCCCTTAAAGTATCGGAAGGCTGTAGATAAAATGACGTCCTTTTGGACTACCAGAAACAATTCTCGCAATAAATAAAAGAAAGCTTGCTCAAGCTACCCAAAAAAAATAAAAATATGGACACATTACCTTTATGGTAAATAAAATTAAGTCTCCTAGTACCACCAAAATACCAATTACTTGGTCAAATAAGCCAAATATACACTCTTCGATGTCAAGTTACAAAATTTAAGTGGACACAAAATTATACTACCAAGGTCCTGATTTTTTGCTCAAATAAGCCAAAATCATGCACTGCCGCAGTGTCAAAATATAAAGTCCAAAGAGACAAAAATAAATATACCTCTATTTGTGTCAACATCTAGCCAAGTAAAACTAAACGTTATACCTTTGTTATACCAACTTCAAAGATCTAGAGGAAGAAAAGTTATATATTTACGTAACACTGATAACTTGATTAAAAGAAAAACTACAATGTAATACCCTAACATTTGAGCAAAGAAATGCATAACCAAAAAATGAAATTGAACAACAACATAAAAAGATACAAATCAGAAGCAAAGATAAATAAAGCTCAAGTTTACAAGTAACACTATATAGGAAAGAAAGCTTCAATAGAAAAGGAAGTAAGAACCTTGAACTTAATGCCACTCAATTTCATTGTTTGATCTCAATCTTTGCCAACAAAAAATCATCTATCTTTCCACAACTTGTTGGAAACTAAGAAGGCCAAGAGTCACGGGTAAGTTATTTAGGAATTCAAAATGTACTCATTACATTATGCTAATCAAGACCTCTTCAATTAAAACCTACCTTTTGTCATTTTTCGAATAATAAAACATTAACTATTTAATTTGAAGTTATCATATATAGAGTATGTGATCCTAGAGAATTTGGTAAAAAAAAATTAGATTTTTCGGCTCTTCATTAGTTTCAAATAGTAACTATATTACTTTTAAAACTGGGGAACTTACTGTTGGATTATTTTCTAACATTCAATA
The DNA here is from genome assembly GCA_028052125.1 of Melia azedarach. Classification (NCBI taxonomy): domain Eukaryota; kingdom Viridiplantae; phylum Streptophyta; class Magnoliopsida; order Sapindales; family Meliaceae; genus Melia; species Melia azedarach. Next base: position 15,459,619 of record CM051398.1, on the reverse strand, counting down.
TTAAGTTGATTTTTCACCTACATATTAGTCTAATAAAATAGTTATTGGATCTATATTAAATAACAAAGGTCGAAAGATAAAGGGTAAAGGTCCAAATTCATAAAACTTTAATCAAATTTCTTATTTAGGTTAAATCTAATAAAAAGTCTTTTAGGAAATGTCATATTTCATCTGAATTATAGGTAAGTCAAAATACTGAATTATTTTTAATTAAAATTCTACTAAATCCTAAATTATCTTAAAAAGGAATCCTACTTAAATTAAATTTTAAAATAACCTAATGAATGAATGAGTATATAAGGAAAAAAGAAAGAGAATAAAGGGTCTCTCCCATATAAATAAATTTACTAGTTGATATTGGGCGACGAAATCTGATATTAACAATATATATATATATATATATATATATGTATATGACAAATAAATAAAATGTCTAAATAGATATGTTATACATAAAAATAAAATGTTAAAAATATATCTCATTTAATTTTTATAATTAAATATTAAATTATTACGAAGAAAATAAAAGAAGAAGGTTAAAAATATTTTATTATATGAATTTAATCTAACATATTGTTAGAATTTTTTAATTATAGTATTTTCTTTTCTAATTTTTTAAATAATAAATTAAAAAAAATATTTACCTTTTAATATATTATCAAATATATTAGAAAGTGACTAGATTGTTATAATTGAGAAACATATGTCTTACTTTGTTATTTTATAAAAGTTTAAGAATATAAATAATAATAATTTAAGAGGTTAAGTCTAGAGAATATTTGTCAAACTTCTTGGTGTATTTATAATATAATATTTAGTAATATATTATAAATTTATTTATTTTATAAATAACACAATTCATTTTTATTCTATTATATATATTTTAGTTATATATAAACGAATTTTATTTAAACTATGATATACTCATATGTATTATAATATAATTTATTTATATTTTATTTTATCTATTTTTTATATTTATTTTTAATACGTAAATGATATTCAAATAAGAATATATTATAAAATTAATAAATTATATTTTCATTATAATGTACTAATAAATATTTAATTATCAATATGTAATAAAATATACTTATTATTAATTTTATATTTATTTGTAAATAATAGTTTAAAATTAGATAATTTTCTTACTAAATTACTATTAAACAAGAGTATAATTATTATTTCATATCTTATTTAATTTTTTATTTTATGAAAGATTGAAATTTTAATGAATATTTTTAAAATTATTAAAACTAATTAAGGACAACAGTGAGATAGGGTGGGGAGGTCTTTCCTATTTTTCACCTATTTTTTATTTGGTTTCATTCCCTACTCTATTTATCAATATATTTAACAGAACGAGTACGGAGAAATTTGGTGTGGGAACGAGTACTTATTTTCTCTATATTCTTATTTATTTATATTAAATACTAGTTAAAAATATCATTAACATATCATAATATTATTTAGGGATAATGTGTTTTGTCCCCCTCACTTTTGAAGAAAAGGAAAATACCCCTCTAGATTTTTTGTCAATTCTAAATACCCCTTTTATTTTTACAGAAATACTGAAATACCCTCCTGAAACACTATTCTATATATTATTTAAATTTAAATTAACTATTTTACCTATCAACTATTAAAAAACATATAAAATAATTTAATTATTCTTATTTCTTTATAATAACCAATATAATTTTATTATAATATTTGAATTTAAAAGTTATAATAATATTATAATTTTAATTTTTTCTTTAAATTTGTTATTTTTTTAATAATATTAATTATACATATTTTTTAAAATTGATTATTTTATTAAAATGGTAAATCTAAAAAATTATGTATAATCAATATTGTCAAAACTTATTATTAATTTTCTATAATACTAATAGTCAAAATATTTATTTTGAAATTTTTACAATTAATTCCTTACAACTAACTAAATTTTTTTTTTATAACAAATTTTACAATTAATATTGTTAAAATTTACTTATAATTAATGTTGTAAAAAATTAACAATTAAAAATTTGACAATATTAATTATATATAATTTTTTAAAATATATTATTTTAATACAATACAATTTTAAAAATATATATAATTAATATCGTTAAAAATTAATAATAAAATATAAAAAAATAATTAAGAATTAAAATATTATTATAATTTTTAAATTTAAATATTAATATAAAATTAAATTAATTATTACAAAGTAAAAATAAAGATAATTGAGTTATTTTATATGTTTTTTAATAGTTGAATAGTAAAATAGTTAATTTAAGTTTAAATAATATATAAAATAATGTCTTAGGGAATATTTCAGTATTTCTTTAAAAATGAGGGGTATTTAGAACTAACAAAAAATCTATGGGGTATTTCCTTTTTTTCAAAAATGAGAGGGGTAAAGCACATTATTCCTATTATTTATAAATAATAACTGTATTAAAAACATAAACTTTAACTATTTTATAGAATAAAAAAATTATAAATTATAAAATTTGTTTAGTTGAATATTGGTCACATATATATCTTAATTTTGAAAGTAACATATTTATATATATAGAAGGAAGCAGGGTGGAGATTTTTAAATCATTCCTTGCCCCATCTCATACTAATCTTCCCCCTTTTTTACTCAATTCCCTATCATCTCATCCCAAATTTATCCTATTTAGACCTGCGTTAATTCTATTTAGAACAAATCTCTTTGTCCTGTACCTATGACATTTTTTATCATTTCTACTAATAAATCTAAAATTTAAAATAGTTAACATCATATCAAATTTATCCTATTTAGACTTAAATCTATCCCATTTAGAACAAATTCTTATACAATTTGTTCCTATGAAAACTTTTATGGTCCCTAGAACTAATCAGTCCAATAAATCTAAAATTAAAAAGAAAATCTAAGATTCAAAATCATTAGCACCAATCAGCTCAATATTCTAAATTTTAGGGACATATTAGGAGTAGATAAAATGGGGTATGGTCGATTTCCTAAAAAACAAATCAAACTAATTCAAAGTCAAATTTGACCGAATTATAAAACCTAACCACCATTCCGACTTCCCTTCCATTTTAGGAAATATTTTTAATACAAATTCTAAATTATATAGACAATTAGCTCAATAATCCAAATTTTAGGAACATATTAGGAGTAGATAAAATGGGGTATGGTCGATTTCTTAAAAGACAAATTGAACTAAATTGAATTCAAATTTAACCGAATTATAAAACCTAACCACTGTTTTAACTTCCATTCCATTTTAAGAAATATGGGGATTTTTCACGTACCTCCCCTAAGGTTTGGTGAAATAACACATAGAGGGAAAGTATGACGTAATTCACACATACCTCCCCTCTCATTTAACGGAAATATACTTTTCCGTCTGTTAAAAGGGCAAGAAAGAGATTTTAACCTAATTTTCACTTTCAAAACAGGTTTAACCAAACGACAGCCAAATCAAACTAAACCAGTGCATATTACACAAATAAAAAACAACTCAAGATCCACTTAGAGGCATTTACCATTATAATTAAACAAAACACCACATAAAATTGAAATAAATCCTTTCATAATTTAAACACTGGAAAAGACATAGAATTTTCCTCAAGATATCAAACTTGTCCAACATAAAAACTTCAAGCCTTCCCCTATTTTCATCCTCCATAACCACTGCTACCTTCATTTTTCTTCAGTTCCATCACAACCACATCCCTATAGTATTCGTCTACAGGAAACACTCCCGAAACCATCCTCGACTCTCTATATCTGCCCATCACCCAGAACTCACCACTCTCCTCTGCCAAAAATCCCACACATCTGGCCCTAAACCTCGGCAACCCATCCATGGGTACCCACTCGTTTTTTTCCATGTCATACCTCTCCGACCGAACTTATCCTACTTCTTACCGCTGCGAATAAGCTATGCCTCGACCCATCAGTAGCAACAATTATCTGATTCAAACCCCTTCCCGTCGCACAAGCGAAGCTCCTGCAGGAAGAAATCATTAGCGCTATCCGCTCCCACGAGAAAGTGACGAAATTGAATCGAAAGGCCGAGTCGGAAGGAAGGGGGCGGTTCAGAGGGAATGAACAGGCATCGAAGTAGGACCTACCAAGCAGGTAGATGTAAGGCCCAAGGAAAATTGAAGTGAAGTTACAGAGACTGTAAGTGGAAGGGTTGTAAGAGAGGAGAGGAAGTGAACGCCAAGCACGATTAACGGCGTCGAAAAGAAAAGGAGAGGAAATCGAAGGATCTTGAGGGAATATGCAAAGGAGGTGTGACTGGGAAGAGAATTTGAGGCGGTCGAATATTAGGGATTTCGATGAGAAGAATAGAAACCATGATTTGCACGTCGGTTTGAGCCTCGATTGGTTCGAGTAAGGAACGAATGACAGGATTAGTGATGCGAGATCGTTCGGAAGGCCTGGTATTGGGGTTACGGTTTCACCAACTGCCGCTAATTGCTGCTGCCTAGAGCATGATGGCTGCATCTGCGTCTCTTCCCATGAATCAATGAGCTCCAATTACATGTATTTATCTACGTAAAAAATGCGCTTAGTTGGCTTGGCTTTGTCTTGCGATGCAAGCTTTTGGTTTCACTCCCCTTTTCCAAATACGGGAAAATTAACGACATTTTTATTTGCTCTAATTTTTTGGTGTTGTTCTAGCGAGAGAGATAGAATTGAGCGTGTGAAAAAAAGTCAAGTTCAGACAAGCTTGAGTGGAACAATGTCTGGGTTAAAATCTCTTTCTTGCCCTTTTAACAGACGAAAAAGTATATTTCCGTTAAATGAGAGGAGAGGTATGTGTGAATTACGTCATACTTTCCCTCTATGTGTTATTTTACCAAACCTCAGGGGAGGTATGTGAAAATTTCCCTAAGAAATATTTTGAATACAAATTTCTAAATTATGTAAAAATCATAAAAAATTTTTTTTAATAATATTCTCTATTTTTATACAAATTTATATAAATTTTTATTTATATATAATTTTTATAAACTTTAAGAGTTTATATAAAATTTTATATTTGATTTAGTCTAATTTCAATTCTAGTTATATTTTAAATTCGTATTCAAATCGAACCAATCAATTTAAAAATTGACTAAACTTATTTTTTATTTCCTTTTACGACTAAACCAAACCAAACCAACCAAATTTATTTGGCATGGTTCAAAGTTTTTGTGTAGGCATAGAATGTATAATCCTAAAAAAGGTTTATTAAAGTTTTTGTTTTGGTGGCTCATTTTCAAAGCCTTTAAGGGCAGCTGCAAGAAAATGATTGATGCATGTGGCTTGCAAGGACATGTATGACTCCAATAAATGTGGACAATTGGAAATTGTGGTAAGGCAGTTTCTGTTTATATTGTTTTATTTACCACAAATTGACACCTATTGATGAAGTTTTTATGTGGCATATCAAGAGAGGATGCTTAGTACATTTGATACATTCAGAAGGGCCCAAGGAAATAGAGCAAAAACACAGAGAGAGAGAGAGAGAGAGAGAGAGAGAGAGAGAGAGAGAGAGAGAGAGAGTTTTTTTTCGTTTGTATATCCTTGATAAATTTTGATTTGCTCTCGATATTTATAGTATTTTATAGGTTTATCCATTAACTCTACAAGCATTATAAATTATTCTCTATACTTATGGATATTTGCATACTATACCTAAAGTTTGTAATTTCTCTCATTTTGATCCTAATGAAGTGATCCGAGTGTTTGAGAATGTAGGTAACAAATTTTACCCAACCCATTAAATTTTGGTATTCTTTATTTTGTATTTTGCATATCTACTATTTTGCTATCATTTAAAATTTAAAATTATTATATTTTACAAACTTTTGTATTTTGGGGAGATTTTGGGCCTCCAATTTCCCAATAATTGGTATCATAGCCAAAGATTTACTTACGGTAGATATGTACATAAGAAAAATTCTGTCAAAAGACTATAATTACCTAAGAAGTCTTGGTTTTAAGTGGCAACTGTTGTGATATTTTCAGTCTTTTTTGAGAATTTTCACATGAATGTTGAAATTTTGCTGGATAAGCTTGTGAATTATAATAATTGATATCGTGATGGCAACCTCTGTCTTAAACACTACTACTTTGACAATACTAATGGTGACAAATACAAATTTGAAGTGGAAAAGTTCTATGACAACAACAATTTCGGTATATAGCAATGTGAAGTACTTGATGTTCTTTTCCAACAAGAGTTAGATGTTGCCCTTGAAGATGTAAAACCGGATAACGTGAAGAAAAAGAGTGGACAAGGATCAATGGGTTAACGTGTTCGACTATGTCTGACCAACGAGCAAAATTTTTTTTCATGAGAGAGACATGTGCAAACAAGTTATGGAAGAAGCTTGAAAAGGAATGGGCAAAAATCAACCGATTAGCATGCGATATAATTTGGGCGTCTCATCAACAAGCAGAAGTATTTGTTCATGAGAGAAACATGTGCAAACAAGTTGTGGAAGGAGCTGGAGAATAAGTTCATGAAGAAGAATGGTCGAATAAGCTCTACATGAAAATAAAACTATATCGCTTTTAATATGAACAAGGTACTACAATGGCAAATCATATCAGTAGGTTGATTTATTGATGACAAATCTATTGAATTTGGATGAGAAATTAAAAGATACTGAAAAGGTCTTGATACTGCTGGCTTTACTTTCCGATGAATATAATCATCTCATCACCACTTTGCTTTATAGAAAGGAAATTATAACTTTTGATAAGGTTAATGTCGCTATGAAACCTATTGAAATAAGATAGAAGAGTATGTAAGAATATCAAAATTCGACAGTATAGGCTCATTAAGGTCGTGAGCAAAGCGATGAGTTAGCAAGATCTTAATCAAAAGCCAGACCAAGCAAGGATGAATGTGCCTTTTGCAATGAGAAAGGGCACTAAAAGAAACATTATCTTAAGATGAAGAAAACAGATAAACTTGCATCATATGCATATGTAACTGAATATGATGATAACAAGTCAAATTTTGCACTGTCTTGTATTTCTTCCACAACATATCCTAAAGAGTGGTTGTTGAATTCAACATGTTCATTCCACACTAGTCCCAAGAAGGATTGATTCTTTAACTTGAAGAAGTTAATGGTGGAATTGTCTATTTGGTCAACAACAAGACTCGTAAAGTAGTTAGGATTTGCTTCATTTGCTTGAAGGATTATGATGGTTTAACTAGATTCTTGACAAAAGTTTGGTATATATCAGGAATTTGGGAAGAATCTCATTTTATTGGGAACCTCATAATCTAAAGGTTTCATTGTATCAATGCAATATAGGATTTTAAAAGTTATCTAAAAAGTACTTATGATTAGTCAAAAGAAGCAGTTTGTTTCACTATGATGGAAGTGTAGTTATTGATAGAGGTGCAATAGCCACAATTATAGATATAGACTCAGAAATGCTGAGATTATCTAATTTGGGCTTAGGATGTACTAGAGAAGCTTTGACTAAGCAAGGCTTGTTGAAAGATGCAAAGGCTAGAAAATTTATTTTCTACAAAGAATTTGTTTGTAGGAAACAAACGAATGGGATGGCTAAATGCATAAAATGGACATTGCTAGAGAAGGCTAATTGTATATTGTCCAATGCTGGGTAGGTAAACAATTTTGGGCTGAGGTTGTTATGTATGTGCATTTGTCCGTCAATTGTGATTAGAGATAAAAACCCCTTAGAAGTTTGGTCTGGAAATCCTATAATTGACAATGAGGTTTTAAATGTATTTGGTACCACCGTTTGTTACCATGTAAAAGAATCAAAATTGGATCCAAAGCAAACAAAGTTATAGGTAGTACTTCAAAGTGAAAGGATATCATTTATGGTGTTCAACCATTGGAAGGATCATTTTGAGCAAAGATGCTACTCTAATGGATTTTCCATGTTGAGAAAGGTAACAAGAGGTAAGAAAAAAACCAATAATAGTTTATAGTAGGTGGATCATGCTTTACAGCAGGTGGAGTACATTCCATAACAAGTAGAGCTTTAAATATTCACGATGAACCCATTCAAATTTGTTCAGACATATAGGATCACTCTACAGGCAAATACAGATGAAACTAGAATACGAAGAAGAGGTATCAACCCAAGAACCTTTAGATCTTGACTTGGAAATTGCACACATAAAGAAACAAGGCAGTGCTCATTTAAAAGATCCAGTGGCGTATGCATTTTCTATGGTAGAATCTCTTCCACTCATTGTGAAGTAATTAGCAGTTCCGGAGTAGAAAAAGTGAAAAATGACCATGGATGAGAAAATGTAATTCTTTTAGAAGAATATAACATGGAAGCTAGCTCAATTGTTGAAAGGTAATAAGACAATTCGGTATTTTCAAGTAAAGATAGATTTGCTACTAAGAATTGTGTTTGCTACAAAGCAAATTTGAAAGAAGTTGACCTCAACAAAGTATTTTCTTCAGTTATGGAGCAGTCTTCAATTTGAATTTTATTAGCTTTAGTAGTGCAATTTGTTTTGAAACTAATTCTATTAGATGTAAGAATAGATTTTTTTACATGGTGATTTAGAGGAAAACCATATGACATAGCCAAATGATTTGAAAGTTTTTGGTCAAGAAAATCGAGTATGTAATTTGAAAAAGTCATTGTGTAGGCTACAACAATGTTCAAGTATAGATAAGGAATATGAATACATCTCATAGATTCCATATTCGCGTATGGTGGGTAAGTTGATGAATGTTGTAGCATGTATGAGGCTCGACACTTTACAAGTAGTTGGAGTAATACGTAGGTATACGCATGCTGTGAGATGAAAATTTCGGTATATCATAAATGTTATGGCCGTTGGTTTAGTGTTTGGGAAGAAAATACTTTTGGTCAATGCATGGTTGGATATGCTGATTAAAACTATACCAGTGATTTGGATAAATGTCGATTAATTACCAGTTATGCTCAAGCACCAATAAGTTGGATGTCTGCCCAACAATTTACAATTGCTTTGTCTACCACAACGGTAGAGTACATGGCAGTTATATAGGATATTTAGAAAGTTATTGGGTTTCAAAGATTACTTTGAGATTTGGGAGTTATACAAAAACACATTTAGTATGTATTAGGATAATCAGAGAGCTATCCATGTGATAGAAAACCAAGTCTATTAGACAAAGCATAATGTTAAATTCCAATTTGAGTGAGGGATTATCGAACAAGATGAAGAATTATTTCAGAAGATTGAAATTGCTGATAATCTCGCTAATAAAGGCCAAGGTGGTGACAAGGCTAATGTTTAACCATAGTTTGAACTTGATCAATATCTTACAAAAATTTGAACACTTTTAAGTGTATGACACCAACATTGATGCATTTGAAGACACTATTAAATGAGAGAGGTATAGAAGTTGAAAATTCGCAAAGGTAAAAATTTGTTGTCTTGATGGCTCATTTTCAAAGCCTTTAAGGACAACTACAAAAAAATGATTGATGTATATAACTTGCAAGGATAGCTGTGACTCTAGTAAGTATGGACAGTATCAAGTTGTATTAGGACAACTTATGTTTATACTATTTTATTTACTACAAATTGACACTTGTTGATAAAGCTTTTATGTAACATGTCAAGAGAGGATGCTTGATGACTAATTAAGCTTCTGATTGACTATAAATAGAAAGGTTAACGTTCGTTTGTATCTTTTTGATAAAATTCAAATTGGTCCCTATATTTATAGTATTTTATAATTTATCTATTAACTTTTAAATATTACAAATTAATTCTTATATTTATAAATATTTACAAAAAAAAATTTAGGGAGAATTACAATTAGGTACCTATTTTTAAAAATAATTATCAAGTAGGTATTCAAGTTGAAAATATTTATCAGTCATATACCTTATGTTACAATTTTTTCACCTGTTATCTCTGATTTCCTTTGACATGAGCAATGACATAATTACTTTTTTTTATTCGATGGAAGATAACCTAGTTTCTTACAAAACATAAGTGGAGATATAATGTCCAATATACCCTTATGTGCCAAGATGCTCCCACTGTGTATTGTAAGGGTAGAAATGTAATTTTAGGAACTAAAAAAGCTGATCGTTTTTTTGCCCTTTTTTTAATCATTGAAGCAAGCAGTATAAAATGATATTGTTGTTGCTTTCAATACCCACCCAAATACAAAACCGTAGTTCATCCATGTATACTATACCAAAAGTATGAGTTAAATGGTGGAATCATCAAATTCATAAACAAGTATTGTTTTTGCCACAAAAGGGCTAGCATCAAGATTTTCAATCCAAACAAGCTATTTTTCACATGCAAAATAGGAAAATGTTCATGGTTTAGTTGGTGGAATCCGAATGCAAATGACATCAACTTGCATATGATTTTTGCAGCAATTAATGACCAACCAAACATAGATTATTCAGAGGAAGAAGGCTCCACAACTATTGTAGATAGTGAATTTGACATGCACAAAGCAAGCCATAATAAATTAAATAAGATTGGAGACATTGTAACAAGAGTTAGAACGCTTCTGACAATCACTTTAATTGTAATTACATTAAATCTATGGTTGTTGGTGTCAAAACAATTGTAATGCATTGCAATGATATTTGTCATTGTACATTTGTAACATACAATAATGCCTATATTCTTGTCTTATAGTATATAAAAGTGTGAGCTGACAAAAAATATTATATGAATTCAAAAAAAAGTATAAACAAGTATGGATCTGACTTCACAAACCATAATCTCTAAACACTATGTTTCATAAACATGTTAAACACATGCCTAAGCGAAAGTATGAGTTAAAATTTTCTCATCACTATGATTGCAAATTTGGAATACTTTCTCATCATTGTGATTTGCAAATTTGAAAAACATGTTAAAATATCATATGAATTCACAAAAAAATATGCACAAGTATGGATATGACTTCGCAAACCATAATCCCTAAACACTATGTTTCATAAACATGTTAAAACACATGCCTAAGCAAAAGTATGAGTTAAAATTTTCTCATCACTGTGATTGCAAATTTGGAATACTCTCTGAATCTATATTCTTCCTTCCTCTTGCTACTGCTTCCCATCCCATTTTCCCCATCTTGGCGCATCCTTCCTCTCCTTGAACCAATAGTTTTAGCCTTTAAAGTAATATAATAACTAAACAATAATTAGACAAACAATCAAATATATATTAGAAAAATTTGAAACATATGCATGACTGGGAAATTATAAACCAAAATAATAAGTAATTTCAATACAAACATAGAAACAAATAAACACATCAACAAGTATGTTAAATCATATATCAATAAATGTGCTAGTTTTTGCATGTGATGATAGGCCAGCTTCTGGATCAGTAGCAATTCAAGTTTGATGAGCACTTTATGATGCATTTACGTCTCCCTGCCAAACTAAACAAACAAATAGAATATTTAATTTATTTATTTATTAATTGAATTCAACAAATCAACAAAAAGCAAAGAAAATATAAGTTAACACTTTCAGAAAGCATACCATGTTACTTGTTGGTGGCCTGAAACCTCTGTTGTTGGCTAGATTAGATGGGCAAGACCTCCTATTATGCCCACTTTGTTTACCAAACCACATCTCAGATTTCCTTTGGACTGTTGTCCGTTAATTACCTCTCTTTTTCTCTTTAATTTTGGTCTTGTAACTTTAGGGACCACTTTTGGTGGTTGGAGTCGAAATTCATCAACTATGGGCCAATCACTTTGATCTGGAAGAGGTTGAATGGTTTGCTCATAGATGGAAACATATACTGGCTTCTTTAACTTCTCAAAAACATACTTAATAACATTATGCCCCATATATGTAATACATGGCAATACATGTTTGCAGCGCAATCCATTAACTTGGTACGCCCTACAGTCATATATTTTCTTTTCTAAATCAACCACAGACGTTTTGCTACTCTCTTCCAAAACCTCAAACTTAGTGTCTGATGCTAAGATAACCCTACAATGGCTACTGCCTCTAGCTTTCTATGTACATATGGCAGAAGTTCAGTGTTCCATTTTCTTGCTTTAGAAAATCTTTTGTGCATCATTTTCATAACCTTTCTCAGTATGAATTTAACCAATGCAAGGATTGGCTTAGCCTTATATGCACCCAGCCAACTGTTCGAAGACTCTATCAAATTATTTCTTACATGCTCATACATCTAATCGTAGTCAAATGCATGCCTCGACCAAAAATAAGTAGGATCTTTACCAACCAGTCATACTGCTTTTTTTCATTTTTTTAAAAAAAAAACTTAATCATGTCCATGTAGAAGGTGAAATCGAATTTTGTTGTTGATCTTGCTACTGTGTAGAACAAATCCTTCAAAACTAATGCAGGCTATTGACTCCTCATATTGGCACAAATGTGTTTAGCATAATGCCTCACATTAACACCCCCTTAATGTTCATCCAACCCTATATCAACCCCTTATGTCTATCAGTCATAAAAATGGCTTCTTTCTCACTTCCAATATTAAGATAATCACCCAATATTTCACCCAGTATTCTCACCCAAGCATATACAAACAGTTATTGGAAACAGTCAAATGTTTGCATCGAATGTCATAAAAGATAACAAGACTCTCTCATATGGTCCTTTGAGATAACACCTATCTAACCCTATAAATCTCTTACACCCATTGACAAACTCATTCTTCAAAGTTGAAAAATTGACAAAAAACCTCTTAACCTTATTTTATTGCTCACATGGTAGGTTTATACCTTAACATGCACCCTAGGTTCCTCTCTTCTAATATTTTTCCATAAGAGGGTAACTTTGCGTAAAAGTTTGCAACGTCTCTAGTGCTCCTAAATAGTGCCCTTGTCTTAGCCCTGCACATGCACTCCAAACTTATGTGCAAGCTCATTTTTTATGGCATCTACACCTATTTGAGGGTTATAAGTTAAAGTTTTTTTAAATTATTGGACTATCCATTCTTCAGCGACATTCTTATTTTTGCTATGCCCAAAACAAGTATGTTGATCATTAAGCTTCTTAATGATAAAACTGAGACCACCCTTGTATGAAGCTGTATAAATCTTCCAAGGACAGCCATAATGCTTGCATTCCTCAACAAACCTTCTTTTGTCATTTCATTTCTTGAAAACTTGAAACCCTTCTCTCAAAACATACTCCTTCATTTCTGCTCTAAAAGCTTCAATGGTTGGAAACATAAGTAACTTCGAACTTGATCTTACCCCCAATACCTCTCTTGTACATTTTTCTTCCCACTACCTTTTCCTTTTGTAGCATTTTCTTGTTTATTAATTCATCATCTAATTATGTTAGCAATCCCTCCTCTCTATCATCACTATCGTAATTACATAATTGTTCATCACTGTCATCATTAACAGCTTCACCATCTTCACTATCCGTGCCATCATCTGACCACCTAACTTCCTCATCATTAACATCCCCCACGAGAATATATTTTTGGCGGTAATCTAGTTTACCACTCTTGTCATGGTCAAGTTCTGTGTTCTTAGCTTATATGGGTGATGCTATTATAGCCTCAGAGGGTGTATGATCTATTGCTATGATCTCAAGTGCTGTTTGCTCTCCTACTGTGGGCTTCAATGATGAAAGTTCAGGTTATGTGGGCTCAAATGATGATGGCTCATGATCTGTGGGGTCAAATTGTGTGGCCTAAGATTGCGTAGGCTTAGGTTGTATGGGCTCAAGTTTTGTAGGCTTAATTAATGTCGGCTCAGGCTCAAGCTGTAGGGACTCTGTACGGTTTTCAACTTGGGAATATATTGATGTAGGTTATGCTTATGTGTTTAGGCTATAATTGAGGGCTCATTCGATTTGGAAGAATGAAAATAAGGTACTACATGAGGGTCTGCATGGGGTTAAGTACTTTTATGTCTGGGGTGTTATTTGAGCTCCTATTTGTGTTTGTGGTTTAGCTTTTGCATGGGAATCTTTCTGATCATCAAAAAGTTTTCTTTTGACTGTGTTTGAAGAATGTGGGGTAGGGTTCTTAGGCTTTTGGAATGGTATCTCTAGAGTAATAATCCCTACAGGTAAATGGTTTACTTCGATCTCTATGTCATATAACTCCATATTATTAAATTTTTTTATCATGTCCAATAGTTGCTTGTCAGTTACAATCTCAGTTCTATCATTCTCCCTAGGTACCACAATAAAGTCTTCAACTTCTCCCCTGACAAAAGCTCTCTATCAAATATCCACTCACTTAACTCATTATAGATAGTGACCGAACTAATGTAGTGAGGGTCTGCCAAATCAAGAACATACACCTTTCCCAAAAACTTAGCAGTCAATCTCACACCTTTATAGTTTGGCTCACCATCTGTTGAATGCAGTCCTCATCCAATGACCATCACAACAACATCAACAAATCAAATATATAACATATAGATAATTGCAATTCATCACAAACCAAATATTTGCAAGTTTCAATACATCGAAAACTAACGATTATCAGACATGCATGCACATAACATGATGTAGAATGCAAAATTTTCACAAACCACAAACAAGGGCTTCAGCGAAGTGGATAACTCTTATTCAACAACATATGCATTTTCAGACCTATGTATTTGTAACCCGCACAGATCAACAACAATCACTCAAATACATTAAACGCACAATTACAAGACATTTCCAAAATCCAATAAAAAAAAAGACCACGGCATAGATAAAAAAAACTCACGACACAAGTTTTAGAGTTTTTTGATTTTGAAAATACTTCATATATTTCATTCATGATAGGAATAAATTTGACTGATTTAGCATGAATAACAACGATTTACACATTCATTTCATAGTTTATAGAACTAGAAAAATGCATGAACAAATACCTCAATGCTTTACCAATAGTCACAACAATGTCAAAGAACTCCTTCAATCCAAAATTTTGACAAATTCTAGTTGAGTTTGCAAATTTTGTTCAGCAATTGAGGTAATGAAAAACGATTTTTGAGTCGAAATGGGTATGAATATGAGATGGTTTTGCGTCCGTGAGTTTTGGCACGATAGACATAAAAGGTTGCTAGATAGCGATATGGATGGCCATGATTACATCTTATAATTTCAATGACTCAACTTTGCTTATTGTTATACGTTTTATATTTTATTTTATATTTTTATTCACTTCAAAAACCATGTAAAAGTATCATCCTAACTTTCAAAAGTATAATGAAAACAAAAAATTGTAACAAAAAGTATGAATGATAAATATTTTCGACTTGTATCCCTACTTAATAATTATTTTAAAAAATGAATACTTAGATGTTATTCTCCCTAAAAAATTTATAATTTTTCATTTTGATTCAAATAAAGTAATTTTCACCAAATCTGTTAAATACTAATATTCTTTATTTTATACTTTCACATATCAATTATTATGCTATCATTTAAAATTTTTAATTATTATATTTGACTTCACAAACTTTTCTATTTTGAAGAGCTATTTTCGATAACTTTTTAGAATTTTTGTATTTTGAAGAGCTATTTTCGAGAACTTTGAGAGAGATTATTAGCCCTATTTCTCAACAACGCACCGTAAAGAAGAAGAAAAAAATTAGAATACATAATCCTGCAGCCAACATTTTCTTTTTAGCATTCTATACATATTTGCCATTACTCGTACAGGTTAAAACAAAAGTAAAACCTACTGCAAACACCATCATACACAAAATGTACTCAACTTCTACATCCTACAAAGGACATTCAAAAGCACTAGCTATATCCCATATACAAGATGTGGTCAGCTTCAAACCCAAGTGCCTTCTAGAAGTGCACTGGTAGATGCAGTCTCCCCAAAAGTCTTGACCAAATCAGAACAAGATGCATCTGCTTCTGCTTCTGTTTCTCCTTCTTCTGTCTTCAGCTCCAAACCCAGCTCCTCTTCTATATCATCTGATGCCGATATAAGCAAGAATTCACATCCTTCATAGTTCAGAAAGTCAGGAGGATCCGCAGGACAATACCCCTTGTGTCCGAATTGCCCTTGCAGATGGGTTGGAAACATTGCTTTTCTCTTGTTTTGCAGTCCTCTATAGTATGAACTGCTTCCATGTTGATCTGGGCTCTTTATTTGTATGATAAATGAGGCTTCTTGTTCAATGTTTAGAGCCTCCTGAGGCTGGTGTTCTCTGTCTTTTGGTGGAAATTCAAGCTTGTAGATCAAATGAGTGTGCATTCTCTTCCCTGAAGTTGTGCCTCAAAATCCTGTAAATACCTTCTCCCACTGCCCTCGCCGGTGAACTATGTCGATGCCCTCTTGTTGAAGTATCATATTCGCCTGCATCCAAAACTCTGATTCATTGCATTTGATTACATGGAATGAGCAACAATGATCAAGTGAATAGATATACATTTACCTCCTGCAAGGGCAGTCTTGACGTCCTCTATTTTTGTGGTTACCATCTCCACAAATCCCCAGCAAGGCCTGGATTTCTTGCTCAGTTCTGGAAGGCTTTTCCTTCCCATCACAATGAACCGCAACAATGGTTCTTTCTCAATGTTCACTTCCTGCACTCCACAACAACTAGTAAGCTAATAGGCAGATACTGAAGAGAAATTAAACTAGTGTTATTATTAAAAGGTGTGTAATAACCTTGCTTCCATGGCCACCTTCACTTGCAGAGTCAGTCTCTTTGCTTTTGGATCCCTCTTTACCTGATTCCGGGTCCTGTTTTTCTTCAACTAGTCTCTCACCAGACTCAGGCCGCAACACGAGGTACAATCTCTGCACATCATCTACACTGTGAGCTTCATCTTTGCCAATTTTAGGCCTGTAGAAGAAAAATATTTCCCCTCTTTCCTGCAATTTTCCATTACCAAATTAATCAACGAGTAGTTTGCATTTCCATAAACATTGACAAGAGCAGAAAAGTAAGAAGAAAGACCTGAATCTCAACTTGAGGCTCGTTTCGAATCTTGGCTTCTTGGCCTTGTCCCATTTCTGTCTCTCGTTTTCTTTTTCAGGAATTTACAGAACAGTAACATTAACAAGTTGAAGTAAAGCGGTAACCGATACCGGGATGAAGGAAGAAGACACGTTACGATGCTAGAGACTTCCATGCTAAACGCGTTTCAAAACGGCAGGACACGTTTTATTCTTATGAGGTGACAAGTTTTTATTCTTATGAGGTGACACGTAGTTGTGGTCGTCTTCGGGGGATTTCCAAAAAAAAAAAAATTACAAAAGGGTAAAGAATTTACGAAGTTTATAAATTTAGTCTCTAGACCGATTAGTTATGACTTTTAAAATACTTATTAAAATTTTAATAGATAAGAACAACTCACTAGATGACCCGTCTTAAAAACTCTTAGAATAATTTATTATGTATACCCTAAAAATTAATGATTAGAATAGAATTTAAAAAAAGTAAGTCTTTAAAATTTTAATTTTGGAGACATCACAAAAGTTAATCACTTCCTTAACAAGTTAAGATATTGTATTATATAAAAAATACAACAAAACTAAGCTTACTAAAAATACTTCAATATTATTAATGACATGATCCAAAATTCATTTTACATATTTGTAACTTTTATATAGACATGTAAACATCATTATCTTAAATAAAAAAAATTCTAATATTAAGTAGGAATAGAAATCTTAACTTAAAGAAAAATTATAATCCTAATTTAATAAAGAAACTTAAATAAAAATCTTAAGCTAATAAGGAAATCTTAATAAAAATCCTAATCTAATAAAAAAACTTAAATAACAATTCTAAATAAATTAATAAACTAATTCTATATAGAATAAAGAATCTTCTAAAGACCAACTTATCCATGCAATATAAGGATTTAGTAGCGTAATTTTATTCTTCTTCCTGCATATAAAGATAAGTGATTATCTTTAGTGAAGTTTGAAAATTTCAAGAACAGTTTTAGAACCTTCTAGAATAATCTCTTTGTTATACAATTGCATGATTAAGCCTTGTAAAACATTTTTCATCTTCTTTGTCCTTGCCCTAGTCATTCGACCACCAATTCCTTGCAAAGGATCTTAAAAAAAATTGAAAATATTAGTTTGAATCATTTGATTAGTACCTCGAGCGCCATTATTTCCTCCTTCCTCGAAAGGATTCGTCTTCAGATCACTTACATCAAACGAAAATAAATCAACAATATTAAAAGTCGCACTAACATTATTACAATTATTTTGCAAATCTAGCCTGTAGGTGTTATCATTGATTCTCTCCAACACTTGGAAAGGTCCATCTCTTCTAGGTTGTAATTTTGATTTCCTTTGTGTAGGAAACCTCTCCTTATGCATGTGCACCCAAGCCCAATCTTCAGGTTAAAAAATAACCTTCAAACGCCATTTATTAGCTTACCTAGCATAATTCTCATTCTTCCTTTCAATGTTAGCCCAAACCTTAGCATGTAAATCCTTCACAAAATCTGCCTTTTTCTTACCATTAAGATTACACATGTTCATTAGTAGACAAAGGTAAAATATCCACAAGATTTAAAGGATTAAAACTATAAACAATTTCGAAAGGTAAAAAAGAAGTAGTAGAATAAAGAGACCTATTATATGCAAACTCTTGCAATAAAGACATAACACTAAGCAAAAAAAGGGTTAAAGTCATAGTAGAAAAGTAAACATCCTTGTACATAAGTACAAGTAGTTGTTGCCTTGCAATCATGACACTCTTAACCTCATTTGTTTTGAGCAAATACACTCATTCCCTGGCTTTTCTCTCTTTTTTGCACACTTTTCTCTCCAATTTTTCTCTCGGCCTCACTTTTTCTACTTGCACTTTTTCTCTCGGCCTCTCTTGCTCTCCTTGCTGTTGCTTGTTCACTTTCTTTCCTTTTCTTTTCCTCTTGCTCATACATTTGTTCTTCTCTTATTTTGCACTCTCTTGCTATCCTAATATGATCTTCATAAGCTTGCAAAGATTTAAGAGGGGTTAGGACAATAGTTTGGTTATTCATTACAAAAGAATAACAGTTTTTATACCCATCATGTGTAACCTTCCAATCAAACTGCCATGATCAGCCAAGCAATATATGACCAAAATGCATTGGTGCTACATCACATAGAACCTCATCTTCATACTTACCAATTGAAAAGAAAATTAGAACTTGCTTGGTTACCATCCCTTCTCCACATTCATTCAACCATTGCAATTTGTATGATTTATGATGCTTTATGGTATGCAAATTCAGCTTATCTACCAACAAAGTACTAGCAACATTTGTATAATTTTGACTATCAATAATCATAGTACATACTTTATCCTTCACATGGCATCTTGTGTGAAAAATATGCTCATATTGCTCCTTATCAACATCATCCTTAGACTGTATACTTAGGGCTCTCTTTGTAACTAGCAAATCACCATGCACGAGTTCTTCAACTTCAACATCAGAATAATTCTCCAATGGTGTCATCTCATCCTCACTTGACCTAGCACTTTCTATTTCTCCATTCTCCCATATAATCATAACTCTTTTGTTTGGGCATTGAGAAGCAATATGGTCGAATCCTTGGCATCTAAAACACTTAACTTCACATGACTTAGAAAAAGTTTCAATTTTAGTCTTACCTTTAGAAACATCAATTGAATCCTTTTGCTTTGCTTCTTCTTTTATTTTTTAGGTAGCTTTGTTGTGCTTCCAATTATATTTCTAAGAAAAACTAGAAGCTAAACCAGATCTTAACCCTTTTGATTTGATTTGCTTCTCCATTTTAATGGTTTTATGCAACAACTCCTTCATCTCCATATAGTGTTGCAAATCAACCACATCAACAATCTCATTGTTCAAGTCGCCAATAAATCTACCCATTGATACTTTTCAGTCTTCCTGTATGTTTGCTCTAATTGTGGCTATCTCTATCTCTTTGTAATAGTTCTCTACACTCATGAAACCTTGAACCAGCCCCTGCAACTTTCTATACAAATCTCTATAGTAATGGCTAGGTATAAATCTCTTGCGCATTACCAATTTCATCTCTTCCATGTCCGAATTGGCCTCTCTCCATTCCTACGCCTATTGATCGCCAATTGATCCCACCATAGGCTTGCATAATGTGTGAATTCCATAGTTGCTAGTTTCACTTTCTTCTCCTTGGAGTAATTATGACAATTAAATACATGTTCAACATTTCTTTCTCACTCCAAGTATAGTTCGGGATTATTCTTTCCTTGAAAAATGGGAATCTTCATTTTTATGCTGCCCAAATTGCTATCTCTTTTGGAAACAACATTTTTGTCTCGTTTAGAACTTGATTCCTCCAAATCCGAATCATCTTCTTCTTCCTCCTCAAACACACGTCTTCTAGTGGTTTTAGGCATAGATGGGGATTTTAAGTCATCCAACCTAGTATTCAACTTTCTAAATTGTTCATTAATAGCCTTTATGAACATTTTCATGTCAACTTCTTGCAGTTCTCCTTCACTATGTCTAAGTACATCATTTATACTAGCTAGCATGTAGTAGGGGGCCTTGTTATTGGCTTGAATCTAATTATCAAATCACTCCCGTACATTATGAGGTGCATTGGCAACAAGTTTTTGATGACACTCCTCAAGGAGAACAAACTTTTGGTTCTCAGATATCAGCACTATATTCATGTTATTCTTCCATTTTATAAAATTTTCACTATTTAACTTTTCGTTTGCAAGTAAAGCGATAATGGGATTGGTTGCGGACATGATTGCTAAAATAAATAAATATAGCATTTAATAAATATAACATAATTTCACAACCTTTTAAGAATAGTAAACGTGATGCATGTGTATTAATAAATGCATAATTAAATTACTAAACCACGATAATTCAATTTTACAATTAATGTGCCATTGTGAGGTAGGTCACATTAATATAATTGAATTGAGATTATCTCAATCAATAAATGAAATTTAAAATATCTCATATTTTTATTCATTTATTAATTACCGTTATTTTTTGTCAAGATACTATTAACAATTTAATTTGTATTTTTATGAGTGTAACCCATTGTTTTGGATTCCAACAACTTAATTAAAAAATGCCACCATAGGGTAGGTCAATTTTGAAATATATTATCTGAATCCTATCTCTAGGAAACCAACCTTGATATTAATATAGATAGATATTCTCCGTAGGGATGACAAAATCTAAGCGTCGTGAGGCGCTATCTATATCTTATGGTGATGTACTAATAATGGAGACTGTGGGGTATATTGTCATATATCCCTCTCCTACTCATTATTTTAAAAACTATATGTTTCTAATTATGAAACATCTTATGTTTTATAACCCTACTAAATTATTTATATCTCATATTAATAATTACTTGATAAATAGAATATCATCTTATTTTGGTTAATTATTTAGGTTAATAGAGTCCAATCTAATTGGGTCTAACAAATTAGAATAACTTAGTTCTATTAATAGAGGACTAAATAATTACCACATATTTAATAAAATCATATTTTATTATTTTATGAAAAATAGAATATAGGTTAACCTAAAAATTAACAATTAATTTAGATAAGTCCAAATTAAATAAATGAGATAATTACCAAGTTTAATTATAAAATTAATTACCATAATTTAAATTATTATTCTATTTAATTAATTTAATTAATTATAATCATATTCATATTTAACTATTAAATATATATGATGACATGTATGCATGACATTCAATAATGACAATGAGTGGGTATAACAAAAATAATTAACAATTAATTAACTTTAGTCGGGTCTCCTAAGATATTTAATTACAAACCTAAATAATTAATTAAAATTATAAAGGTATATAGGCTTGCAAGCTCAATAAAATAATAATCTTCCAAAGTCTGTAACAGATCCATGTTGACAAGTCTTTTGAAACAAATGTCCATACGAGATCAAATTTTTTTCTTAAACTTAATATTTAATTATAATAAGGCAGTTCAACTTTTGGACATTTTTTTTTATAATTTTTGAAATAGTCCAAAATAAATTGCACATGAAATATATACTTTAAAATAAATTTTTTTTTTAAAGCCGAAAGATAAAATTTAGTTAATTTTTAAATTATGTCTAGGGGCTTTGATGAAAATAAACAAACAAACTTAATTGATATTTATCAAAAAATGGTAGGTTAATTTTCGTCCAGGGAACCTTCTTTCCCGAATTCTGCTTCAACAGAGGCTGACTTTTAGCCACCTGTTATTGCCTTGCAATTTGTGGCGGTGAGTATTTTATCCATTGTAATCCTCTATTTTATTTTTTCACGAATTTCGATTTCAAAATTTATCAAATAATTACATAATAAAAATAAATTATATTAAATCTATACCTTTTTATAAATTTACAAAATTTTTAATTTAATTAAAATAAAGTATTAACCAAATATTAAATTCTAGGGAACCATATAATTAACAACCAAAGAATTCATACACAAAACGTATCTCATGGTAAAATATACCATTCATCAAAACATATAAAAAAAATACATTACCCACTTATGCATACATGAAAATTAAAACCATATACTCATATAATCTAGGCTATAATACCAATTGTTAGAAACTTTTGTCAAATAAATAGTGAAAAATTAACTCAGGAGAGTTATAAAATTTATATTAATATACGATTTTAATAAAAATATTAAGATGGTATAGAAAAGATATCTCTCGATACTTTTAAAATATTTTTGCTATAGGTTTTTTTTTCACCAATAATTTCCAAATCAATTCTTTAGCAGTAGCCGTAAAGAGAAGAGTAGGCTTTTTTAGTACAATGGTATTTTAGAGAAAAATTAGTTTTTCTCTGTGATACACGTTAAAAGAAAAACCTATTTTTTTTTTCTTCTCATACTCTTAGGGATTTTACCCTTTATGTTTTTTATATACAACTTCTACTTTAATTGAAATAATTTTAGTTATAATATAATTAAATTAATTTAACTAATTAATAACATTTATTAATTAACTAAATATGTGAGACAACTCCTAATAAAAGTAACATTTTAATTAAAACAATTTCAATTAAAATAAAATTAATTAATTAATAATATTTATTAATTAATTAAATTTGTAAAATAACTTTTAGTAGAAGTGAAACTCTAATCAATTGAAAATTAATATTTAAAAGAAACGATGAAGAAGATAAATATCTCCACGAGAATTTATTCATTTAATTTCTTAAATTAAATTATTTGAATATTAATGAAAGATATTTATCTTAAAATATCTTACTAATTAATTAATTAATTAATTAAATCCAAATTAAAACACTTATTTCAGAAAATTATTTTCTAAACATATAAATATTTAGTGTAATAATATTATCCATTGTAATATTTACAGCATTGATCTTAAAAGGTGGTATTGGCGACCTTTGGACCTATAATTTCAAGCTCCAATATAAATTTAGATAATTAATTAAAATTTTTAATTAATTAATCCAATTTATTAATTCTAGTAAGACATTGGTCCAAAACATCTTTAAGCAACATATTCTCTATGGTATAAGGAGAATTTAGGCAAGGAATGATGGTGCCAAGATGCTGTGATCTGTTTAATTAATTAATCCAATTTATTAATTCCTATAAGGCGTTGGTCCAAAACATTTTTAAGCAACATATTCTCTCTGGTACAAGGAGAGTTTAGGGGAGGAATGATGTTGCCAGGATGTTGTCCGTAGGTCACTTCCAGGGCCAATACACTAAAACTGTAAACATCGCATTTTTTAGTTACCTTCATCATGTAAGCCAGCTCTGAGAAAAGGAGAAAATGGTAATTATCCAAGCATTACGCCACATATTCAAATAATCTAATATGAGCTAGATTACCTGGAGCAATGTATCTGTATGTGCCAACAACTGGAGTCCAATTGGATGAGTCTAGTCTTAGAAGCTTAGCAGTCCCGAAATTTGAAACATGAGCCTCAAATTCCTCATCTAGCAAAACATTTTTGCTTGATATGTCTTTATGAACAATTGGCAGCGAGCAATCACGGCGCATGTAAGACAAAGCATAAACTACACTCCTAATTATATTCACTCTTTTACCGCAATCGAGCATTGCAGCTTTGTCTTTGTTGCTCAGGATTGCGACCAAGGTACCCTTTGAAAGATACTCGTAAACCAAAAATGAGTGTCGTACATTTGAATAGAAACCATAGAGTTTCACAATATTTCGATGCTGTATTTCTGTTATTGCCTTAATTTCGTTCAGAAACTTTTTCCGTTACATGCTTTCACTATTAGATGACAGGTGGAGTTTCTTCACGGCTACAGTGATATCTGATATCAGCTTGGCCTTGTTGACACTTCCATATCCTCCAATCCCTATGCCATGCATAGCATCAAAAGCTTTTGTTGCTTGCATGATTTCGTTGCACAGAACATTTCCATCAAAAGTCGATATTGAAAATAGTCCATCCTGCTGGCCACTTGGTTCAGTTGGTGGAGCTTTCTTTCTCTTTTGTAAACACAAGCATATTCTGGAGAAAGCAAATGCAAGTAGAAGAGATCCCAAAAGAGTGAATATAATTGAAAACACCAATTTGTGGATCTTCCCGGGGTAATACATGGCGGCAGCCCTATAATATAGCCTCATAATCCTTTGTTCCCTTTTAATGCTTATATTGGAATGTCTTCAAATGCTTTTCCGTCAGGAACTGGACCCTCCAGTTCATTGTAGGAAAAATCGAAAGAGAATTTCGTGTCTTTAAAGCTACTTGGAATGCTTGTAGAAAGATAATTGTGGGAGAGGTTTAACATCTCCAAGCTCTACATATAACCAATTACTGAGGATATCCCTTCGCGAAGGAAGTTGTTACTCAGATCGAACTAAGATAGAGGATGTAACTGCCCCAACTGAACTGCAATTTCATTGCTAAATTAGTTGTTGCTCAAATTTAAGTAATTCAGATTGATAAAGTTTCCCAGGCATTTCAAAATCGATTGGTTCAACCTGTTTGTGACAGATCCAAATGCAGGAGATCAGTCAATGACCTATGTTCTGGAGGAATACCATCAGAAAGTTAAATGCTGCACAAGATCAATATGGAAAGATTAGCCAACTTTCCCAGTGCCTTGCGAATCTCCCCAACAAAATAATTTGAAGAGAAATCTAGTTCTTGTAGCTGAGTTGCCTCCCCAATTTCAGTTGGTATTCTTCCAGTAATATTGTTGCCTGCAACGTATAGGCCGGTAAGATTTGGACAGGTTCCCCAATTAGACGAAATCTCACCATGAAAATTGTTCAAACTTATGTTTATGAAGTTCAGGTTGGGGTAGACGCCAAAATCTTCAGCTAAATTTCTAATGAGTTGGTTTGCTTCAAGATGAGCTCTAACCAAGCTAGCACAGCTATTCAAGCCTTTAGGGATCAGACCTATAAGATGGTTGTTATTTGCAGTGAATTTTTGAAGCAATGTTTTGAGGTAGACAACCGATAAATTGATTTTGGTCTACTTCCAACATTGACAGTTTCATGAGATTTCCCATCTCTTGAGGAATGGAACCAGAAAGTTGGTTTTCACGGATAAAGAAAGTTTCTAAATTAATTAAATCGCCGAAGTATGTAGGGACTAAACCATTTAGTTGATTTTCACTCAACTCCAGGTTCTTAAGAGATTTCAAATTTCCCAAGTCTTTAGGAATAAGGCCCAAAAGAAGGTTGTCATAGAGATGAAGAAGGGTGAGATTTCTCAAATCACCCAACGATGTAGGAATAGAACCAGAAAATTTATTTGTATGACGACTTAGTGACTCAAGAGACTTCAATTTTCCTACTTCTTGGGGAATAGGACCAGAGAGTTTATTGCTGAAAGCATGCAACACTGTCAGTTTTCTTGGATTTTCGAAAGTAGAAGGAATTAAACCTTTTAGGTTGGTATCCATGTAAAGTTCAAGCAAATTGATCAGAGTTCCCATTTCTTGAGGAATGGAACCTGAAAGCCAATTACTAGAGATATACAATCTAGCCATGTTTCTCAGATTACCCAAATAGGTAGGAATAGGACCATCTAGACTGTTGCTACACAAGGCAAGCTCATTAAAAGACTTAACTGACCTATTCTGAAGATATTGAACCATTTAACTGGTTTTCAACAAGGTGTAGGACCTCAAGATGAGTTGAGAGACCAGTTTCTGGTGGGATTCTTCTAGATAACTGATTGGTGGATAGATTAAGATATGTGAGTTTAGAGAGGTAACTAATCTCATGTGGAATATGTTATGAAAAATCAAGCAAATAAACAAATAGAAAACCAACGCAATCACACATTACACTGAATTTACGTGGAAAACCTCTAAAATCTTCAGAGGAAAAATTATGGGAGAGAGAACGACAATTTCATTGAGATGAAGAAGAAAGAACAATGCATGGTTTTCCCTAACCCCAAAATATACAGTCCGAATTTAGGTCGAGTTCAAAAATAAAACCGAGTTGTGTCAGGCCAATACAGTAAAACACATACAATGTACTTATATATATAGACATATACAATACCGTAGCTCGACCCCTCATTGCATCAATGTACCCAATATACTGTACTAGTTACCTAATATTGGTCACAAATTCTTCAAATCTCCACTTCTCCACTATGCCTCTAAGGGCTCATCAAATGCTGCAAACACAAATCAAGTCCAAACAATGCTTGGACTTGGCCATAGAAACTATTTTAGTCAACATGTATGTCAGATTCTCATGTGTGGAAATCTTCTGCATTGCAACAGTACCCTCTAAAACCATATTTCTAAAAAAATGAAACCTGACATCAATATGTTTTGTCCTTTCGTAAAACATCTGGTTTTTAGTTAAATGGATGGCACTCTGACTATTGTGGTGTATAACTGTCTGCTGTTGTAATAACCTAAGATCACTCATAGGACCTCTCAACCACAAAGCTTCCTTTACTACTTATACAATAGCCATGTATTGAGCCTTTGTAGTTGACAAAGCTACTGTAGCCTGCAATGTTGCCTTCTAGCTGATAGCACTACCAAATAAGGTAAAAACATAACCTGTCAACAATCTCTTTCTGCCTAAATCTCCTGTATAATTAAAATCCACATAACTTATTAACTTATTCATATTTGATGTTGCTTCATTGAATACTAGTCCTACATGACTAGTGCCCTTCAAATACCACAATATCCACTTCACAGTATTCCAGTGTTCTTTTCTAGGAGAAGCCATATACCTACTCACTACACTCACAGCATAAGCCAGATCAGGTCTAGTACAAATCATAGCATATATGAGATTTCCAACTATATTGGAATAAGGAACATATCTCATGTACTCCACCTCTTCTTGTGTTATGAGTGACAAGTGTACAAATAATCAAAAGTGGGTTGCCAATGGTATACTCGCAAGTTTGTAGTTACTCATGTTAAATCTATCAAGAGCTTTCTCAATGTAACCTTGTTTTGATAACAACAAAGTTCCTGATCCCATGTCCTTGTGAATCTCCAAACCCAAAATCTTATTTACTACACCCAATTGCTTTATCTCAAACTCATCACTCAACTATCTTTTTAATGAATCAATATTCGATACGTTTTTTTGCAGCTATCAACGTGTCATCAATATATAACAGCAGATTAATGTAACTATCACCATAGAGTCTCTTATGGTATACATAACTATTATAAACACTTCTAGTGTATCCACAATCAAGAATGAAA
This sequence comes from Melia azedarach, assembly GCA_028052125.1. Classification (NCBI taxonomy): domain Eukaryota; kingdom Viridiplantae; phylum Streptophyta; class Magnoliopsida; order Sapindales; family Meliaceae; genus Melia; species Melia azedarach. Next base: position 15,431,990 of record CM051398.1, on the reverse strand, counting down.
TTATCACCAACTCTCATGTCTGATTCTTGTATAAAGATTTTATCTCCTCAATCATAGCACCCATCCACTGTTCAGCTTCTGAACAAGATATCGCTTCCCTAAAAGTAGTAGGCTCGTATGTGCTCACTGTCTCAGCCATAGATAATGCATATGAAACCATATCAACGTAACTATAACGCTTAGGTGGCTGAATCTTTCGCCTTGTTCTTCTGGTGGCAATGTTATCCTGTTGTTCCTGTACATCCCTATGCTCTTGACTATCTATATTAATATTCTACACTTCATTCATCCTTTGTTCTACGAGTTGTTGTGCTGTTGAAGCTTCTACCTTAAGCTCTACCTGATCACTGACACCATAGTCTTTTCCAGATGTTGACTCATCCTCTTAACAATCAAATGTAGCAGACTCATTAAAAATAACATCCCTATTATCACAAAACTTGGAGACTTTGAATTTGTGCACCACAATCTGTAACCTTTCACTCCAGATGTATACCCTAGAAATATGCATTTCTTTGCCCTCGTTTTAAGTTTACCATCATTAACATGAACATATGCAGGGCAACCAAATGCTCTCAAGTTAGTATAATCAATAGGTGTACCTAACCATACCTTAAAATAAGTCTTATAATCAATAGCTATAGATGGAGACCTATTCACTAAGTAACATGTTGTATTTACTGCCTCAGCTCAAAATACCTTCGACAAACCAGAATAAGAAAGCATACAATGAGCTTTCTCCAACAATGTTTTGTTCATGCTTCTGTAACCCCATTCTGCTGTGGTGTCTTCACACGAGTATAGTGTCTCACTATTTCTTCCTTGTTGTAGAACTCATCAAACTCAGAATTGCAATATTCCAAACCATTGTCAGTTCTAAGACACTTGACTTGTCTACCTGTCTGTTTTTCAATCATCGTCTTCCACTGCTTGAATATTTGGAATGTCTCATCTTTGGTCTTTAGAAAATAGACCCAAATCATCCTGGAGTAACCATCAATAATGGTCATAGTGTACTTAACACCACCTTTTGAAGTAACTCTATATGGACCCCATAAATTTGAATGCACATAATCTAATGTGCCTTTAGTCTTATAGGCTGCCTTACTGAACTTCACTCTAGTTTGCTTCCCAAAAACACAATGCTCACAAAAGCTAAGATTTCATGTCTTCTCTTTGCCAAGTAGATCCTCTTTGCTCAATTCTAACAAACCTTTTTTGTCATGTGCCTAAGCTTCATATGCCACAATTTGGTACTATTTATATCATTACTCCCAACAGTTACTGAAATTGTACCTCGAACAACAGTTCCCTGAATAATGTATAAACCACCGCGTACACCACTCATCATGTACACCATTAAGCCTTTTGAAATCTTCAAAACTTTATTGTTTCCATGAAATCTGAATCCCTTCAAATCCAAGGTACTAAAGGAAATTAAGTTTTTTTTTTTTCAGTCTTGGAACATGTCAACACTTTAATGTTCTAACTACACCATTAAACATTGTAATTTGCACAGTTCCAATTCCAACTACTTCAAGGACACGATCATAGCCAAGATACACTTTGCCACTCATTTGTGAATAAGTGATAAACCAATCTCTATTAAACCACATGTGAAATGAGGCACCTGAATCCATAATCCATTAGTCCTTCCATTGTCCAACATAAACAGGCAACATTTCACCAGCAATGTCTAACCCACCATTCTCTGAAGTTTTAGTGATTATATTCGCATAACTCTTAGCCTGTTTTCCCTTAGCATTTTTACAAAAACAATCCTTTTTGAAATGACCTTACTCACCATATCCAAAACAATGTAGTTTTTCCATCTTCGATTTTGATCTAGCTTTATTATTTTTCTTCTCAAAATTATCCTTATATTGTGTTTTACCTCTTAATACCAAGCCTTTGCCCTTGACATTTTCACTACCAGAAAATTGTTTCTTTAGTTCAGTAGACTTTAGTGCACTAGACATATCTTCATGCTAATTGACTTATTCCCATACAGCAAAGTACCAACAAATGAATCATATAATGACGGCAATGAACACAATGCAAGCATTGCTTGATCCTCATCTGAAATTACCATGTCCACATTCTGTATATCCATAATTACAAAATTATATTCATCTAAGTACTTCATAGATGTTCCCTCTTTCACTTTCAAAGTATAAAGTCTCTTTTTCAAATACAACCGATTAGTTAGAGACTTATTAGCATAAAGCTCTTCCAATCTTTTCCATGCCTCTAAAGATTTCTCTATATCTTCAATTTTCCGTAGCACATCTCCTGTTATTAACATTTGAATTGCACTTAGAGCTTACTCTTCCAAATCAGCTTTCTTCTCCTTCGTCATATCCTCTGAATACTTGTTTTTTATTGCCTTTCATAACTCTTGAAATCTCATATATGCCTAAAACTGAATCTTCCATAAACTAAGGTTGATTTTGCCATCAAATTTCTCCATATCGTACTTGATTGAAGAACCCATGATGATAATTTAGTCTGTAGACTAATCCAGCTTTAATACCAATTCGTTATGAAAAATCAAATAAACAAACAAATAGAAAATCAACACAATCATAAATTACACCGAATTTACGTGAAAAATCTCTGAAAAGTTCAAAGGAAAAGTAATGGGAGAGAGAAAGACAATTTCACTAAGATGAAGAAGAGAGAACAGTGCATGGTTTTCCCTAAGTCCTAAATATATAGTCCGGGTTTGGGTCGGATTCAAAACTAAAACCAGGTCAGATCAGACCCATATAGTAAAACCCATGCAATGTACTTATATACATACACGTATATAATACCGTAACTCGACACCCGATTGCATCAACATACTCCAATATATTGACTATGGGCCACAATTCTACAAAATAGTACCAGAGAGCGAATTCACAGCAAGATCAAGATATTCAAGATTATGAAAAGACAAGAATGAAAATTCATAAAGTGTACCATGGTTTACTCTTATAATACTTCCTAAAAGATTGACCTAATTCCAAACTAAGAACATGGAATTGCATGTGGCTTAGAGTTTGTGGCATTGTGAACAAAGAGAGTCTATGAACGAAGCAGAGACTATGTTTGGTTTGCAAGGCCAACTTTCCATTTGAGAATAGCATTTTCCCATTTACTAGAAGCAGAAGCAACACTTGGTAAAGAATGTATACTAAAAAATAGGACAAGGAAAATAGGTGGGAGTACCTTTTCTACGGTTACTTTAGCCATGATCTCTCTTTTTGTATGTTGCAATGATGATCTTATACAGTTTTTATAAATAGGCATAATCTAACTTATAATTTCGACTTATTTTGCAAGGACTCATAATTAAACTTACTTGAATCTAGTCTCCCCTACCAATTTCAATTTAGCATTAATAGGGAATAAAACGAAAGACTTCAGTAACTCAATACTTGAAGAGTTTGCCTTACGCTTTGGCGTTAAGGTCTCTTATCTCTGTCTTTACTTGTGTAGAAATGGTGCCTTATTTTCATGTCAAAGAAAACTGCGTGTGCTGGATATATATTTGACTATGGTGACGGAAATCGGTGAAAAAGAAAATGGATCCATATATATGTAAGTGCTTATCTCAAAATTAGCCGAATTTAATCGAATTTCCTAGTTATCAAATTGTCTATAAATAGAGGAGGTTCTTTCATTTGTAATTGTATCAGATTGAGAGAGAGCTCAAATTTGAGGAGAAAGAAATGAGTTGCTGGGTTATTTTGAGGTTGAAGACAATATTTTTCATTCAGGTCCCTAGCTTTGTAAGATTTAAAGCCTTGTTTAAATTTCGTGTACGTTTTACATTTGAGTCCATCTAAATTTGTGGATATTGGCAAGTTATATCTAAATTTTGTATTATCTTTCAATTTGATCTTAGTAGAGTATTAGAAGTGCCCGAGGACATAGGCAATTTTTGCGAACCTCGTTAAATTTTGATGTCCTTTACTGTATGTTGTTTATGTTTACTGATGTGCAAATTTTAATATGCTTGCAAGTGCACGAATCACTAATAATTAATGATAAATTCACTTAAAGGTTAATTTCTCAAGAAATTGTAGTAGTTTATATTCTCATTTATTTTCTTTATGTTACTAAATTTAATAAACAATAAAGTCCTAACACTTACTCAATTAGTAGTTTGATATGATTTTAAATGAAATAAATTAACTTGCAAAATTTAGAGAAGAGAAGAATAATGAAAATAGATTAAATCCAATGAAATCAAATGGAAGATGGCCAACTATCTACTCGTGTATTGAAATATTAAGTGAATTAAACAATTGTCCCAAAGTTTAGATTATTGGTCTTTCCATTATGGCTAGAGAAATCCAATAATCATGAAAATTATCACTTGCAATCAACTAAGTATATCCTTGACGTGAGATTTCTACTTAATTAATTGAATTAATTACAAAGAAATGATATGACTATTTAAATTAAACCAAATTGATGGATCCAATTTAAACACTTACTCAATAGAGCTTAATTAAGGTAAGATGATGTTTTTAACACCTTAATTCTTATTTGTTAACTTTAATTATAAATAACAGATGATCAATCTATAATTCATAATCTAAGATATAAAGAGCAATAAACAAGTAATAATTTTAAACATTCTTTAAACATAATTCACAAAATAACCAACGCAATTATAATAGTTAAGCCAAATTCCCACTATGTACTTGGCCTTCCATTATCATATTCAAATCAATGAAATTAAGTATAAAAGTACAAAACACAGAGAAGAACAAACAAAGATTGAAATAAACTTATCTTTGTCGAAGATTTCTCCTTGGGTTTGAAATGATTGATCGTCTTCTTCAATTCTTTGGTGGAAATTGTTTGATGAAGAATGACAAAAACAACACACACTAGCTACAAATTTTTTAGTAACAATATTTAGATTACATGAAGGAAAGAAACAAATAAAGAACTCTCTAAGAGAAAGAAAATCCATAATAGTATGCCCCCATCTTCAAAACCACCAATTATATAGGTAAATAAAAGATGCTTTACATGTGTAGTCACATGTGTGTTACAGTTTCATCATATCTCTGTCTGTCAGATTGTAGCTTACTTCTGACTATCTCCATGCCTCTCTAATAGTGATGTAATAATGTCTTGTAAAATATATGAAAATGATATACTTTTAGACACTTATCATTTGTCAATATTGTTATTACTTAGAATTTATAATATTATATTTTATAAGCTTTGTATTTTGAAAAAATTATTGGGCTATTAAATTACTCAACAAGTGGTACTAGAGCCAAAGGTTCACATGGGGTAGATATGTGTATGAGAAAAATTCTATCAAAAGGGCTATTACTGTCTAAAGAGTCTGGATTTTAAGTAGAATTCTTGTGACCCCTCTAATCTTTCTTGAAAAATTTTCAAAGTGTACTATTCACATCAAGGTTTGTAAGCTTTGAAAATATAATAACTAGTTGTAGAGTTATGGCTAGTCCAAAATTTGAGTTGGTACCTTTCGATTGTAAGACTAACTTTAGTGCGACAAAGTTTTCTTAAAGTATTGTAAAAGATGTATTAGTGCGACAAAGTTTTCTTAAAGCCTTACTTGATAAGAGGCCTAAGGATATGGAAAATGGTGATTGGGAGGAACTAAAAGCAAAAACTATAAGCGCGATTTGACTCAATCTTGTTCTAGAAACCAAGTATACGATGTTGAACGAAACTTCTCCAGCAAGGTTATAGGAGAAATTAGAAAAGGTCTATATGTCAAATTTTTTTATAAATAGACTTTATCTGAAGAAGGAGTTGTACAAGTTGAAGATGCAAGAAGTACGAATGTATCAAGCCACATCAACAAGTTTAGCAAATGTATTACTTAAATTCTGAGTGTGGAGGTCAAGATTAATGAAGAAGATCAAGCAATTTTTCTATTGGTTTATTTACCAAAATCTTATGAGACTTTGGTGACCACGTTACTAGTTGGGAAGCAAACTCTAAAGGTGGATGAAGTCTCAACTGCTCTTTTGAAGTCCGATAAGATCAAGCAACCAAGCAGCTCTCTAAGTTAAAGTTCTTGTTGCAAGGGAAGATAACAAGGCAAAATTAAGACGTGGTAAAAGAAAATCTCGTAGAAAGGAAAGTTCCTTTCTAGAATTATGCAAAAATGAAAGTATTACTCAACATTTCACAGTAAAGAAGACTCTGCAGCATAATGGTGTGGCTGAAAGAATGAATAAAACGTTGATGGAAAAAGCTCAATATATGATGCTTAACGCAAGATTGTCGAAGATTTTCATAACAGAAGCAATTAACATTGTTGTTTACTTAATTAATCGATCCCTATGCTCGGCCATAAATTTCAAAATTCTTGAGGAGGTTTAGACAAACAAGCTAGTCAACTACACCAACTTACGTATATTTGGATGTCCAGTATATATGCATGTACCATATGATGAACGTACGAAGTTGCATGCGAAGTCAAATATCTTTCTTAGGTACCAAAAAGGTGTAAAAGGGTATATGCTTTTAGGACCCTGAATGAAAGAAGAAATTCATCAGCAGAGATGTTGTCTTTGATGAAGCTAACATGTTGAAAAAAGAAGATTTAAAGTAGACTTCCACAGAAAAAGAAGATGAGAGATCAGTCATTAAGGTAGAGTTGGGACAACAATAAACTCTATTACAAGAAAATCAAGACCTAACTAATAATCAAGAAGAGCTATTTACTTGCTAGAGATAGAGAAAGGCGCATTACCAAAGCACCTAAGAGGTATGGATTTAAAGACATGGTATCATTTGTATTATTTTCTAAGACCGATTACCCAGCTGATTTCAAAAAAGTAATTCAGGCAAAGGATAGTGATAAATGGTCAACAACTATGGAAGAAGAAATGGATTCACTTAAAAGGAATCATACTTGGGAATTGGTAAAGTTTCTCAAAGGAAAGAAGGCTATTGGGTGTAAATTAGTCTTTAGAAAGAAAGACGCAGTCATAGAAAATGAAGAAAAAAAGTATAAAGCTCGCCTAGTTGCCAAAGGATACTCACAGAAGGAAGGTATATACTATAATGAAAATTTCTTTCTGGTGGTAAAACATATGTCTAAATGAGTTATCTTATTAATCGTGGCAATGTACAATTTAGAGTTGGAGCAACTAGATGTAAAAAATGCCTTCTTACATAAAGAGCTAGAGAAGTTGATTTACATGCAACAACCTGAAGGTTTTAAAGAACCAGGCAAAGAAAGACTTGTGTATAGATTGAAAAAGTTCTTATATGGATTAAAATAATCACCCAGACAATGGTATAAGCAGTTTGATACTTTTATGGTATCATATGGGTATACTTGTTGTAAGTATGATTGTTGTGTCTATTTCAGAAAGTTAAATGATGGTTCTTTTATTTATCTTACGCTTTATGTCGATGATATGGTAATTGTTGTTAAAAATAAACCCTATATCTCTGAGCTCAAGAACATGTTGAGGGTTGAATTTGAAATGAAGGAAATCAACAGAGATTTGAATGCTAGAAAGTTGTGGCTCACTCAGAAGAACTATGTGAAGAAAGTTCTAGAAAAGTTTAGCATGCTTAATGCTAAGCCAGTGAAGGTTCCATTAGTAGCACACTTTCGACTGTCTTCAGATCTTTGCCCGAAGACAAAGGACGAGGTGGAGTATATGGCTCGAGTACCTAATGCAAATGCTATAGGATGCCTGATGTACCAATAGTATGCACTAGACTAGACATTTCAAAAGCAGTTAATGTGGTCAGCAGATACATGGAGAATCCTACAAAGGAACATTGGAATGCAGTAAAATAGATTTTCAGATATCTTTCTAGAACAATTAATTATGGATTGTTGTATGATCAAGTCTCAACTTCTAGTAAGGTAGTCGGATATGTCAATTCAAACTATGCAGGAGATCTGGATAATAGAAGATCTATAACTGGCTATGCTTTCAAGTTTAGAAATCTGTCCTACAATCTACAGTTGCTCTTTCTACTACTGAAGCAGAGTATATAACGATTATTGAAGCAGGAAAATAAGCTTTATGGTTGAAGGGTCTAGCCAATGGGCTTAGCATCAAGCAAGATGTTGCTCGATTATAAAGTGATAGTCAAAGTGCTATATTTTTAGCTAAGAATCAAGTATTTCATGCAAGGTCAAAACATATAGATGTTTGATATCACAAGATTAGATAATGGATCGTCTGCAAAGAAATCTATTTGTCGAAAATCCACACAAAAGAGAATGCGGTTGATATATTGACCAAGCCAATTCCTACAGAAAAGTTCAAGCATTGCTTGAACTTATTGCAAGTCACCTTATACTAGAATGGCACCACTGTTGGTGCATTTAAAGGCACTTCCAAATTGAAAGATATATGAAAGTTGAAAATTCGCCAAGGTGAAAATTGTAGAAATGGTGGCTTATTTTCATGTCAAAGAAAACTGTGTGTGAGCTGGATATATTTAACTATGGTAGTGGAAATCGGTAAAGAAGAAAATGGAACCACATATCTGTAAATGCTTACCTCAAAATTAGCTTAATTTAATTGACATTATTGGTTTTCAAATTGCCTATAAATAAATGAGGTTCTTTCATTTGTAATTATATCAGATTGAGAGAGAGCTCAAATTCAAGGAGAAAGAAATGAGTTGCTGGGTTATTTCGAGGTTGAAGACAATATTTTTCATTCAGGTCCCCAACTTTGTAAGATTTAAAACCTTGTTTAAATTTTGTGTAAGTTTTACATTTGAGTCCATCTAAATTTGTGGGTATTGGCAAGTTATATCTAAATTCTATATTATCTTTCAATTTGATCTTAGTAGAGTATTATAAGTGTCCGAGGACATAGGTAATTTTTTCGAACCTTGTTAAATTTTGATGTCCTTTATTTTATATTGTTTATGTTTGCTAATATTGCCGTTACTTAGAATTTACAATTATTATTTTTATAACCTTTGTATTTTAGAAAAATTATTGGACTATCAAATTACTCAACAACTTGAGAGTATGAAAACTTGGCTCCCTCTCTGTTTTCTTGCTCCTGGAAAATTGTTGTTCCCAAATTTAGCCATGTGCATGTAAACGAAAGGGCATAAATTTACAATGTAATGGTGCTGACAGTGTTGCATTAGTTGGCTGTGAAGGAGGATCTTCGCAACTTTGCGGAAATCTCCTGTATTAACTCTATGTAGAAATCAAAGCATTCTAGAAAACTTAGATTGGATCGTTAGAAAGGGATCTCGGTTAAATTTTATGTAGAAGGTAATAAACAATTAGTTGAGCTGTAAAACCATATTTCGGGGATTATGCAAGTAAGTGTGGGGCAGTTAACGGCATAACCTAAGAAATAATGCACACAGTTGATTAGAAAGGAAAATTCTACAATTCCATTTTGTAGCATATGCTTGTATAAATAATTATCGGGGTTTTACGGTCTAATGATATTAACGTTGACCAGGGTCTCTCGCTTTTCAGATTTTTTAGTGGTTTATTTTTCTCTTAGTTCAAGTTTTTTCTTTTCTTAATAAATCAATCAAAAAACTAAAATTTCACAGGTTATTATCAAACGTAATGTAAGTTCATGAATTACGTGAAAAATCCATTGAATTCTTGATTTATTAACTTGTTTTGGCTTGCACACTAGGCATTTGACTTACAAACTTATCTCGTATCTAAGTGGGAAGATGAGAAATCTATTAATACTTCAGCCACTGCAATATTTGTCACAAGCAGTTTTAACACGAGAAAGAAGGTAAGTTATAACAGAATAAGAAAACCTTCTAAGATTTCCTACTAGAAGGAATTATACACGGTGAGAATTAGTAGCATAATAGCTGACACACAGTATGCATCGTTGGTCTAGATTATGGATTCTCATATAAGCATAAAAAGGCCATCTCAATCATGGATTTCAGTTTTCTTCTCAACTTCAAGCGACGGTGGTGGAAGCCGTGAGTCCAACATATCATTAACTGCTATCTTCATGTTGACAGCAGGTAAAGATGGAAGGGAGGAAAGAAAGTCTTTTGGATGCTTCCCTTTGATCACTTCCAGTGCTAACACTCCAAAGCTATAAACGTCACCTTTTTTTCGTTACCTTCATTGTGTAAGCAAGCTATAAACGTCACATTTTTTCGTCACATTAAGAAGTCTTAATCTATCTCTGGCTACTTGATGTAAAACAGACATCAGAACATGCCGCGGATGTCCTGGTGAGAAGTTTTGCAACTAGGCCTTGTAGATGAACTTGAAGAACCGAAAGTTTTTCTTCTAGTTGTTTATTATTCCGTTGTATGTACTACTCTGTTGTCTATGCTGTTGTCTTTAAACTTCGAATGTATGATATTTGCTGCTGGGTTTGAACCACAGGTTTTGCTTTGAATCTCTGTAAATGTGTTGCAGGATATATTTGCTCTTCATTACTGAAGTAGGGCTTACTTCAGATATGGCTTTCGAGGTGATAACTGGAAGTACAAATACTGGCCTGATTATTATAAATATCTCTTTTGTGAAATTGCAAGAAACGGGATGGATTGGTGGGTTGAGATTTTTGGATTGTGAATCTCGTTAATACTAGTTTACCTTACCCGATCTAAAATATGTAGCTCATACAAATCTAGGCCTTGTTTGAAATTGTTTTGAAAATGGTTAGAATTAGCCTGTTTTTGTAATTTTACACTTAGGTTTGTATTTGATTAAAAGTTTTTGAAAACCATTTATTTCACAATTTGGAGATCATGACACATTTTAGTGAGGGAAGGGCTTGCTTTTAAAAGTAATTTATTTCAGAATCTATCTGTTTTTAAGAATAGAAATTACAATATTTGTTAAAAGTAGTGTTTTTCAAAATAGAAAATAATGAGAATTTTATATTCATTTTGAGTATAAAATTATAATTACTTTTGAAAAAGTTTTTGTGAAAAACAACAAGTTATTTTACTTTTTGAAATTAAAAAAAAAATTCTTTTTGTTTTTGAGGATGTGTTTTCAAAATAAAACAGACAACTACATTTCTTTTTTTTGTTTTTGAAAATTTTATTAGGACCTTATTATTTTAAAATTCTATCCAAATGTTATTATTTTAAGATAAAAATAATTATACATTATGTTTTTATAAATCCTAATTATCTATTATAATTTTATTATATTTTTTTATGATAAATTTTTTTTTAATCAACTAGACATCAAATTTTCACCACTTAATTAATTTTAGGACTACATTTTTACCATATAAAATTATTTATTATTACTTTTTAAATAATTTATATTTTTCACTTCTCTTATAAAATTAAGTGCTAGAAAAATATAAAAATACACGTTGAAAACTTACTATTTACTATGGTACGCGGTCAGACTACTGCTTTTTTTAAGGGAAAATTCCATTTACCTCCCTTAGATTTGACCTAAGTACCCATTATCCCCCTGCGGTTTCAGAAAAGCCCTTCACCCCCTCGTCGTTTCCTCCGTCTCTGTTAAAAACAATTTTCGAAGGACATAATCGTACTTTTATCATTTAAAGCTTGTCATCTTATCTCATTTCCTCGCCTGTCCCAGCTCATCTCTTTTCATATTAATATGATAACATCTTCATTTTAAAATTATTTTTATATTAAATTAATAATGATCCACACCAGTTGCACTCTTTTTTGAATGTTTCTAAATTTTACTAAATAACTAATGTAAGTACATAGTTATATAAAAAATTTATAATTTAAAAATAATTTATATTTATGAAATATAATTACTCATATATAATTTAAATTATTGATATATATTTAAATAATAATAATTATATGTAAAAAATTATTTATTTTTTACAACTTTTTTTAAAATTAATTTTAAAAATAAGTGTTTGTAATCAATTTTATTTTATTAGAATTTAAAAATTATAATATTAAAATAAATTTATTGTTTTTGAAATAATTATAAATAAAAATAATAGTAATAAAATTGTTTTCAAATAATTATAATGATAAAATTATTGTTAGATTATTATTAATAATAACAATAATTTCAATTATTATTTTAATGTTTTTTATATTATAATTATATTAATAATTATTATTAAAAACAATATTTTTAATTATATATATTAAATATATATTTGGTAGTTAAAATTATTATTTTAAAATAAATAATGATTAATTTATTAAATATAATAAAATTAACCAATATTAATACGTATTACATCATATCTAAATATATATATTTTAAAAATTTATATAAATTAATTATATAAACTTTTAAATTTAAAAATATTATATACTACATATTTTCTTTTGAAATATTAGTTAATTATATAAATATTTAAAATAAATTATTACTACAAATGCCTTTAACTCAAAACAATTTGGTAAAATTATTGTTTATAATTTTTATAATTTTAAATAACACAAACTGTTTTAAATTTGTAACATGGGCCCACAACTCTTTTTGTCTACATCAGGCCCCCATGTCAGACATAAGGGTAGAAATATAATTACAATTCAAAAATTATTTTTAACAGAGACGGAGGAAACAGTGAGGGGGTGAAGGGCTTTTTTGAAACTTCAAGGAAGAAATGGGTATTTAGGTCAAACCTAAGGGGGGTTTAAGGGAATGTTCCCTTCTTTTAATCATCAATACAATTATGTCTTTAGCACAGAAACATATTATTTTTTCAAGTAAACTAATCCCAAAAAAGCATTTATTTTGTTGCTAGCTAGCCTTCTTGATCATGCCTAGAAGGGAATATAATCATTGCCTACTATATTTTTGGTTAATTAACTAAATTATTTTTTAATTTTAAAATATTATCTGTTACGTCTTACCATTTGGTTGACTGACAGAAATTTATTAAATTTATTAAAATACCTTCAACTTTTAACTTTACAAACAAAATAAATTCTAATTTATAAAATATAAGTCCCACTAGTAACTATTTGAAAATAAAATATGAATTTTAAATAAAATAGTATTTTAATAATATTAAATTATACTTATTACAAATTGACATAAATAGCCCTCAGAAAATTAAAAAATTAAGTTCTCAAAATATTTTTGTTTAAATTAATTCAATTCATTAAATTATTTATTTGCCCTCAAAATATTAATTTTTTCGTCAGTCAACCAAACGGTAGGATATAACGGGTAAATTTTTAAAATTAAGGGGTGATTTGATTAATTGACCAAAACTATAAGGGGCAATGGTCATATTCCCTGCCTAAAAGAAATTTTTAAGCCTCTGTTGAGTAATTTGCTTGGATTTAATAGATCTACAATAACAGGTTAATTGATGAAGGGTGGAGGATTACAGGCTGGCTAAACATTGTCATTTGGTACTGAGAGCTCTATGTGTATAGAGAAGTTTATGCCAATTTCTTCCACTAAAGAGACTAAAGCAAACTTATTTCCATGGATAGCAAACGCTATCGCCATCTTATTAGGTGATCATAATTTAAGTTTTGCAAGACTGGCATAACCAAGATGAAAATTAAACAGGATCACACATGAACACCACCAAAAGCAAACACCGAGCAGCACGCCTAGATAAGACATATTTGCCTCTTAATCCTTCAAGAAACAGAGAACAGCTCAAGCATCCTCATGTCCGAGCAGTGTCGGAAGCATTTTTTCAGTAGTCTCCAGCGGTGTCCTTGGCAATGGCATGTTCCAGAGGAACACTGTTCCTTCTTTGGTACTCCTCTTTTGTGCCCTGCAAGTCAACCTCTACCCTCGTAGTCACAACTCCTGTGAGAGCTCCTTCATCTGTTCCTTGTCTGTTAATTGCTAGTCGAAGAGCCTCGGCAAAATAGTGCTCAGGACGGGTTAAGCACTTAACTGTTGTCCTCAGTAGGCGCAACGTACTCATCCTTAGATTCAGACTCTAAGTCCTGCAAATTGGAGTGCCAAGTCCAATCAAATTCCATAAATTGATAATCAGGCATATATAGAACTAAAATAAAAATGGCCTTATCCTGATCATTGAGACCATAAGTAAGATATAAAACAATTTATTGATTGTCTAAATTGTGTTTAGTTATTCTTTTATCCCTTTAAACTGTTACAATCGGAATTACAAGTGAAATCTTACAAGAAAAATAAAAAGAACTAATATCAGAAGATATTGGGCCAAAATAGCCTTCAAACCTCACTTGCATACCTGGTCAATATTGCCCAAATGCATCCTTGTAGTGATTCAGAGTTGCATTGATCTGTGCTTTGCTCCTTGTAGCCAAGATCCGGATGAGATCATCATCATTGTAAACCTTGTTAGATATCTTCTCATGGAGTATCTTAGCTTCTGATTTTGCCAGAGTCATGTTCACCTCCTCTCCCTCATATCGGTATGCGCCCACAAGGGGAAGCAAAAGCTAGTATACAAGAGTGTGCAACCATTTACAATGCAAAAATGCAGTGAGGATCTCATTGAACATAAACAAAAAAAGGTGCACAAGATAAAATGATAAAACTACAGAAGGCTATGAGAATCTTCTGATAAATAAATAGGAGGGCAATTCAGAATTCCAAATCAGATGTTTGTATGGTCAGCCACTAAATCTTTGTAGTTATAATGGTTATTACTTCCTCTGATTAAATCTGATAGTATTATACTGCTGCATACCATGTCATGGGAGGCAGTTTTCACCCACTAAAGTATGTTCATTGACTCAGAACTGGTTTCAAATTGTAGCAGCATATTCCTGTTTACTAAATCAGTTTTCCTTTTAGTTTTATCAAGTACTAGAACTTGATCCTCAATTTTTAAAAATTTATGGTAAGGAGCCCGTTCTCATTTCCATCAGAATCACAAGGTATCCACCCCTGACGGTATCTTTGCTTTGTAAACACTTCCATACCTACCTCTCCCAACGCAGTAACTGTCATTGAAATTATTTGTTGCTCTCACGATTTCTTTCATACACCATTTTACCTTCAAAGTTTAATCTTGAAAGCAACTGATTGATTTTTCTTCCTTCTTCGGAAAGTAAAGAACATTCCAATCAGCCCAATTAAAAGAACAAGTGCTCCTAAAAGAGGGAAGAATATGGCAAACAAGATTGTCCTTCTCTTTCTTAAGGCGTGTTTGTGTGACATGAAAGCTTTGCAAGGCTGTACTCCACCAACATCTCCACACAATCCTTTGTTCCCCAGTAATGCTACTTGAGGAGCATCTCAAAAAGCTTTGATGTTGGGAACTGGGCCCTCCAAGTCATTATAGGATATGTCAATGGACGACAACCCATGCATATTGTCAAAATTTGTTGGGATTGAACCAAACAGGTTATTGTGGGATAGGTTCAGCTTCTCCAAACTCTCTAAATTGCAGAGTTCAGATGGTATCTCCCCCCTTTGAGCTGGTTGTGACTCAAATCTAGATCTGACATTTGAACTAACTTGCCAATTGAACTGGATTATTTTGACTAAACTGATTGTGGGTCAAATTCAAGTAATGCAATTGCAACAAGTTCCCTAAATTTTCTGGTATTGACTTGTCAAATCTATTTGAAGACAAGTCAAAGTACCCAAGATCTGTGAGTAACCCTTCTAGAGGTATATACCACCAGAAAGTTGATTCCCATTCAAAATCAGATCGATTAGAGAAGTCTGCTTTCCAAATTTCCATGAACTTGATCTTTCTTCAAATCAATAATATAATAGAATTAATTATAGTAATATAGCAATAAATTAATTAAATAGGTTGAATACGTATACACATTATTTATATACTAATAAGAAGTGCTATAACATAATAGCTATATAATACAACTTGTTATGTGTATACCGTTAAATTTCTTAAAATACGAATTTAACAGTAGTAATCTCGACTTATGAATTATGTTAAGAACATCCATTTTTTGTAAATGTACCATACACTAACTATAACATAACTCTTAATTTAAAACTAAAAAAATTACTATAATAGACATATTAATATAATTTAAATTAAATTATTCATAATTAATTAAAGATTAAAAAATTAACATTATATTTGAAAATTAAATAGAAAAGATTTTGAAAATAGTTACAAAAATTTTAAAATGTATATTATAATTTTTTTGAATATTTAAAGTAAAGTTGATGGGCAAGCGGGCTTTATGTCATTGGCCGCCAAAACAGAAGCGGAATCACTGAAAACACAAGAGCACGAGAGCGCGCAACTCTCAGGATCAGCGTGCACAAGTTTCGGATTCGCCTACTCTTTCGAAACAGAGCGTCGATTCGGGGATGAACAGTACCCGCATAAACTGTAGGTATGTCGAGAGCGGGATGACAGAGACGGGAGCTATGCGGAGCTAAGCGGGGTGTATCAAATGCATGCCTGGTTGTCTACCACATCTAATATAGGTGAAAAGGAAGATGGGTAGGACATATGTGGCAGCTTCAGCAACCCAACATGGTTTATTTAGCATTGGGATCCAATAGGCCCAAATTTTAGCTTAGTGGTGGTAGGTGATATATTTGTATATTTGGTGTAAATACGTACACATGGATTATTTTTGGCCATTGGTAGAACTTGTGTGGAGAAACCTTGGCCACTCAATTGTAAATATATAAATGTAATCTTTGTAAATGAAATGGAAGCTTTTCACTTTTCCCTTCCAAATTGAGCAGCCGTGTGTCTCTCTTCCTTTTCCAATTTGAGTTGCAATTTCTTTAATCTGATAGTGCACTCTTCAACCATTCACGCCTACACACACTCACAAGTGAATCTTGGGTTTAATTGGCTTACTTGGATAGTGACAGCAAGCTAGTTCAAGTACCGCATGGGACTGATTGATTTGTGTGGTATCAGAGCAAACTTGGGTGGTTTTGGTGTGGTAAAAACCTCTGCAACTTGTGGTGAATTGATTTGTGTTGCTAGCTTGAGCAATCTTGGATTTTAGAACCTAGGGATTGGTGTGAACAGTAGCCGAATTTTCTAGACTTGATTGTTGTTGTGTCTTTGGTTGTTGTGTGAAATTAGGTTGTGGTATTGCTATTGCGGAGTTTAGCCGAGAATTATGAGTTTGTGGAGATTGTGATTGTCAAGCTTTAAATTAGTGGTTTGTGTTGTGAAATTTATAAATGGAAGCCAAGGATGTAGGAGCTAGTAGTGTTGCGGAGACTGAACGTGAGGGGCGAAGTGTTGCCCTAAAGTTCGAAGAAGGCGACGAATGAGAGGGGAGTGTCCAAGGAGATGGTAAGCTCTTTCGAAGCCAAGGTTGGCCAGAATTGAGCTTTCCTTATGTGATATTCATGAGCGTCTCAACTTCCTCAATGATAGAGTGGGATAGCGTGAGATGGATGGTGCTACCAGGTGTCGAAAGTCGACTTCAGCAAGCTTTCGACGCTTTTGCCAGTTCCATGAGGCTGGCCATTGATGATTTTAGGAGAATGGTGATAGCTCAAATAGATGGCGTAAAAGCGGAGTTGGGAGAGGTTGGCAGGATCTTGCGCTCTATAAAACCGCCATCGCTTTGGGTATAGGTACGGGTAGTGTACTGAGAGTGAGAGTTCCGAATCCACCCAAGTTTTCGGGCAAGCGGGATGCCAAGGAAGTTGATAACTTTATGTGGATGATCGAGCTCTACTTTGATGTCGTTCAGTTGCATAAAGATGGATTCAAAATCAAGTACCGCTACTCTCTATTTTTATGGATGATGCGGCACTATGGTGGAGACGTCGACATACGAAGATGGAGAGGGATTTGTGTTGGATTGATACTTGAGAGGCATTCAAGGGCGAATTCAAAGAGGCAATTCTACCCCGAGAATGTAGAGGAGATTGCTATTCGGAAGCTCCGAGGACTAAGGTAGCAAGGATAGATAGCGGAGGATGTGTAGGAGTATAGTTCGCTCATGCTTGAGATTTTCGAAATGCCAGAGAAGAGTCGATTGCTATTTTTCCTAGATGGGTTGCAACCATGAGCAGAGCAAGAGTTGCAACACCGAAATATGCAAGATCTTGCCTCAAGCAATTGCAGTAGTAGGAATCCATTGATTGACCATAGCCGAGAGTCTTCGAAACGGGACCGAAACCGAAAGCCTAACTAAAGGTGGCCATGACAAAGGTGGGGGAGTGAAGCCTCACAAATCGAAACCTCGATATAAGATGAGGCGGCCATCAAAAGCTCTCGAGCAGCGAGAAGGCAACAGGGGGTAGTTTCACAAGCAGTGTGAAAGAGATGGACATGCTACTTGTACGGCGGGGATCATCACACAAAAGAGTGCTCGCAACAGAATTGCCTCAATGCCATGCTTAGCTCATTCAAAACAGATAAAGATGCTCGGATTGCAGCACTACGCATCTTTAATGCCATAAAGGTCAAACGGGCTCAAGAGAAGACGTCTGGGGCCAAGTCAGCGGAGAAGCCGAAGCCTAGGAAGACATTGAAGTATGTTGATGTCAGTATTAACGGGTCAAGCTTCAAAGCATTCATGGATAGTGGCGTTAATCAGTGTTTGGTTACGGAGAAAGTTGGTGACGTAACTAAGGTTAGCGCTTAGCAAAGGAGCCGGGATGGATCAAGATTGTGGATCAACCTTCTCGACCTATTTGCGAAGTTGCTCGGAGTGTCCTGATCAGAATCGGAATATAGGAAGGCAGAATTGACTTAACTGTTGTGTCGATGAGTAACCTAGCATGGTTTACTTAGCATCGTGATCCAATAGGCCCAAATTCTAGCTTAGTGGTGGTATGTGATATATTTGTATATTTGGTGTAAATATGTATATATGGATTATTTTTTGCCATTGGTAGTGCTTGTGTGGAGAAACCTTGGCCACTCAATTGTAAATATATAAATATAATCTTTGTAAATGAAATGGAAGCTTTTCACTTTTCCCTTCCAAATTGAGTAGCCGTGTCTCTCTTCCTTCTCCAATTTGAGTTCCAATTTCTTCGCCGTGTCTCTCTTCCTTCTCCAATTTAAGTTGCAATTTCTTCAATTTGATAGTGCACTCTTCAACCATTCACACCCATATACACTCACAAGTGAATCTTGGGTTTAATTGGCTTACTTGGACAGTGACAGCAAGCTAGTTCAAGTGCCGCACGGGACTGATTTTCTTCCATGTTTTCAGCACGTGACATTTATCTAAGCTGTGATTTGACCCAATAAAATAATCAATCAATAATTAACGAGTGAAATACATTTTAAATATTTTCTCAATTTTTTGAAATTTATTGGACGATAAATTTTTATATGTTTGTAAATAATTGTTAACAATTTTATCTTATTTTATGAAGATATGATTAGTTAATATTCAGTGAAATTAGAAAACAATCACCTTTAAAATATCTTAATGACTATATTAAATTTCTGGTTAAAAAATAATCACACACAAAATGTAAAATTACTATACTGATGTCATCTGCTAATGAAAAGAAATAATAAAAATCTGAAGAATATCAAAAAGTATATCATGTTAGTAGAATATCTTGGGAGTAAATAATCAAAAACACATATGAATGTATATACAGTTGCCCCATTTCATTACCAATAATATTTACATACAGGCAAGACTTGAAATTTTCCTGACTTTCGATGCCAAAACTTCATTGACATCATGTTCAGTTAATTCTAGCTTTGCTCTGAGCTTACTCCTTGTATATGTATAATCTAAATCTGTACAAACAATTAGATTTCATAACCCATATCAGGTTTGCTAGCTGAACAAACTCCAAGTAGCTGCTCAGGGGATCAATATATATGAGTAGTTGTCTGGAGAAAACTAACATTAACCTCCTACTTTCATCAGGCAGTCAATCTGCTAAGATGTGTTTTGATCAGGCAGTCAATCTTCTAACCTGCTGAATTCCTCAGATGGGGATCACTTATCACTTCCTGCAGGAAAACGAAAAATTCTCAGCTGTTTGGACAACATTTCAGCTTTAATTGCTGTATATAAGAATATGTATTTACTATCAACTAACCGGAGACATGGAAGCAGTGCTGCTATGGTTGGAAGAGTGGCCAGTGATGGTCACCCAAGAAGAAGTGGCCCATGCTTTCATCTGCAAGTTCTCTCAATCTACATAGCTCTGGCAAGACAACTTTGCCAAGATCTGGCCTGTCTTTTCTTCTAAGTTCTGCACAATTTAGTGCTAGCTTTGCAAGGCTCAAGGTTTCTTCTAATGGCCAATCAGGCACAGATGGGTCCAGCATCTCACTGAATGTGCCCCTCTCAATGGATCGTTCAACATAATGTGTCAAACCCATTGGTGGCTTTGCTGTTATCATTTGCAGAAGCATGACACCTAATGAGTAGACGTCTGATTTCACCCCCGAGCATTCCTGTTTGCTGATATTCTGGATCAATATAACAGAAGGTCCCTGCAGCTGATGTCATGCGGCAGTATGTTACATTCTCAGCAACAGCAGGTACAAGCCTTGCTAAGCCAACATCACTAATTTTACTAACGTAATGGTGGTCTACTAAAATGTTGCCAGGCTTGAGGTCACGGTGTACTAGAGGCTCAGGCTTGGTCTGATGGAGAAAGAGTAGGCCTGTGGCAATCTCTGCAGCTATTCGGAACCTGTGCTGCCAAGAGAGAGGTGGAGTATTCCCTCGACGGAAGAGACGATCATCTAAGCTTCCATTTGCCATGTATTCATAGACTATTATCCCATACTCCGGGCAGGCTCCTAGGAGGAGTACCATGTTGGGATGCCTTATGCAGCTAAGAACTTCAATCTGCATTGGATTCATAAAGCAAGAAAAGGAAGACAATTCTCAAATCCTATACAAGTTTGTGCCAAAATATTGCAGTCTAAGCTTGTGTACAGGATGCAAGATAGTCAAAAATGAAAAATGGATCAATCACATATTTTTGGATATGGAAATTAGAGAACTTCATTTGCAAGACAGATAGAGGATGATGCAAGTAAATTTTCTTTTTTCTTTTCCTGACCTCTTGCTGAAATTGAGACCTTCCTTGAGCAGCATCTGGACGTAAAACTTTTACTGCGACTGGTGTATGATCAAGATAACACTTAAAGACAGGACCATAACCTCCCTCTCCGATCTTGCGGGATTCAGAAAAATATGCTGTTGCCTCTTCAATTTCCTCTATAGTGTATCTCCTGTATCTGAGATCATGCTGTTCCCAATGATGTATCCCTTTGGTATCATCTGACTCTTTGAAGGCAGTCATTTCTGCATTTACTCTTCGTTGCGCTTCTAGCTCTGCAATTCTCTTTGATGCCTCTGCTGCTTCCATTGCTGCTTTGCACTTAATTCTTTCTTTCTCTGCAATGGACAGGGCAGCTTCCTCAGCATGCTGTGCCTCTTCTAATCTTCTTTCTTCTTCAAGTCTCCAGCGTTGCAGTTCCATAGCCTGCAGTACTGCATTTGATTAGAAATCTTCCTTATGGAAGTTATTGATAACTATACATACAACCATACTTCAGACTTCAGAGTACCTTATGTTTTGCTGTAAGTGCTTCTCTGCACGCTGTACTGTACAAGTCCATTGTTTGCTTCAGCTCTAGCTTTAACCTTCTCATTTCAGCCTCCACTTCGTCCTGTGTGTTAGTAATTTGTTTGTATTTAGTTAACAACTTGATTCTGAAATAACTGGTGCGACATGATGCATGGCTTTAAGTCACATTCAATATATAATCTTACAGCGTTATGTTACCGAAATGTTATTTCAGAAGAGATTGGTTCCTTACTAAGTTCTGTGATGAACATGAACATGATGTTGTTCCACTGTCCTGTGAAATTGATGAGAAATCATAATGAGAACTTTTATCATTGAACCTAACTCCATAACGCGTTGATCCAAAGCTGTGGTCTGAGCTGGTTGATATTCGTGAGTTTCTGCCTGCATCCATATATTCATAGATCATAGAGGGGCTGTGATCGGTGCTTGGCCTGCCAGAGCTCACAAATGAGATGTCAGTGTCTGATTCTGAGAAGTCCATATAAGACTTTCTGTCAAAACCTCTTCCTCTTGCAAATGGTGACCTGTTTCGCATAGTGATGTGCAGTCAGTCCAGTTAATTCTTACTGAAAATTGAAACCTTCGAAAGGATTGAATGATTATGTATTAGGACTTACTTGACAGGCTCTTCAAATGAGGTATGGGGCTTGAATGATGTCCTGTCTGCAGCATATGCAGGATTGGAAATATTGCCTTCCAGGTTAGTACTTCAGCAAGAAAAGTTATTTAGTTTCTTGGAAGAAGCTTTATAATTTGGAGAAACAAACCTCGTAAATTCATACTCAGTCTGGATTGTGTGTCAGAATGATCATTTTCTTTATGCAGTTGATCTAATATTGGGGAAGTGAATGGGGCATGACGAGAACAATTCCGCTTAGAAGAGATCTTCCCTTTAGATATGACGTATACGTTACAGAAATCAGGTGCCATTTTTGATACACTGCTGGGAACATCTGCCTTGAATTTTCTGCAACACAAAAAGCATCAAAGTTTGGTGTTTTTCAAGTTTCAATGTATGATAAACAAGAAGGCACATACCTCATAAATCCATGACGAGATGGCGAACCAAGAACTAAGTCCTCAACCCCAGCATAGGAAATATATTCTGATAGTGCTTTTACAATATCGACATCTTCAAGTACCACATCGAGGGAATGAATCTGACATAAGAAATTGCATATCAAAAGAATCATTTAAGAAGCAAAGAAGAGAGATTGAAAATGAAAAGAAGGTAATACATGAAAAACAAATGAGGCTTTTCCAAAATCTATTGTAAATGCTAGATTGGTAACAGCTGATTGCAAAACATGCATTAATAGCTGCATTTAAATCTTCCATGGAAACATAAAAGAAACAAGATTAGGGATCTGAAACCTACATCTTTACGAGTACAATAGCAATGAAAAGTGAGGAACAGATCCTTGGTTTGCTTCTCAAGTTGCTTTTTAAGTTGTGTTGCATTGACATCACATACTTGGCTATTGCCTGCAGCCAAAAGAAATCAAGTTATAGCCAAGTACAACATCAAAATTACAAAATCGATAACAGTTGTACGTATATTATTATTAAACCCGGAAGTATGGGGAAAACAAAAGAAAAGAGAGAAAATTACTTGAGACAGAAGATGAAGATGTTCTATGAATAACATGGATAAGAATAACAGTTTGGCCCCGGCTGAGAAGATTTTCAAGTGCCCATTTGAGGGCATGTTGGCTGCCCTTATCCTTGTCTATAGCAACAGCTACCAGCCCATTGCCTTCATTTTTCTTCAACCCATTTATCTTAGGGTGGTGCTGGTGCTGGTGCTGGTGCTGGTGCCACATTTCTCTTTTCTATCTGAGAACTTGTGAATTTTGAGTCAAAGAAAATTTCAGAAACTTTTACAGTGACCCAGATTACTGAATAATATTATTTACGAGAGAAATGGCCGAGAGGCCTAAAAAACCTCTCTTTCTCCCTGTAGATAACAATAAATTGTTGCAAACTTTGACCAAGAACGAGGGTCTTTTTTCTTTTATCTCCATTTATGTTGAGAGTTTCTCTATTTTTAGATTTCAAACTGAAGGCCACACACGTATAGATTTTACTATAAGAATGTGAACATTACCCCATATTTATCTTCTCACATTTTCTCTTTCAAATTCACCCAACAAATTTCATCCTCCAATTTAGATTAACGAATACTAAACTTTACATATCTTTCTCTCTGATTGCTAGATGTTTTAGAATACTTCTTATTACTATATATGTATTAGAAAAAGATTCCAAAAGATCTTTTCTTTATGTGCTAACTACTTGATAAATTTATCGACCATTATGGGTCACAAAGTAAAAGTCTTAGTGCCCGTATGCAAACGAAAATTGTTATGATATATGACTTGTCATAAATTTAGCACTTGCCATAGAGGTGAAAATGGCAAGAGCTCAATTTAAGCTTGTCGGGCCACGTTTGGCACAAGCTTATTTTTTGAGCTCGTGCTTCGCACGGGTCCAAATAACCCATCTGGGTTTCCAAATTATGAAATTTTAATTGTTTTTATTTATATTTAATTGCATTAATGGCCCCTAAGGATTGACTTAGATGGTTAGTGACGTTGCTTGGTTTGTCCCGTATTCAAACTTCGAAATAATTCTTTGAATAAGAAATTATTTGAATCCTAACCCATCCCTTATTTTTTAAGAAATTAAAAAAATTGCATTAACGAGAAAATCATAACTAACTTGTATATTAAAAAATTTTAAAAGAACAGTAAATAGAAGTTGATTAGTAAATTATAATAAATGATAATAAATATTTGTATATTATAGTAATTAAATAAAAAAATTTAATTATTTTAATGATTTATTTAGAATTATAAAATGATGATAAAAGTCATAGCTCATTGACCTAACCAACTCCCTTGTTAGTTCATAATAATTGCTTTTCTCATAAGTAAAATATGATGATAGAAATGACAATGGAACAGGACAGAGGTGGAAAGGCCTTTTTTATTTCCTATCCTATTTTAATTTTAATCTTTATTTTTTACCTCATTTTTTAATAAAATTTAATAAAATAGGGATAAAAAAATTTCATATGAGAAATAAAATTTTCATTATAATTTATTCTCCTCATTTTTATATTTATTTATATTAATACTAACTAAAAATGTCATCAATATAATATGATATTATTCATATATAATTATATTAAAAATATGAACTTTACTACTTGATAAAATAAAAAAATTATAAATCATAAATTTTTTAAATAAATATAGTCTATAAATATATATTTTTATTTGAAAAATAACATATTATAATATATTGTTACATATATTTAGAAAATAGAGCGGTAATAGTGTAGGAAGTACTAAATCATTCCCCACCTTATTAACAATATAAAGATTAATCTCCTCTCATTCTATGAGGTATGTTCCCCTCGGACCCCAAGCATATGGGGGATTTTACCATCCCTATATGATCATAAAATGGTAATAAATTCAAAGGTAGGGTTGGTTTGTAATTAGCTAGTTAAATCCACCCATAGCTAATTTATATATAGAATAATATTTGTAAAGTTAACTAATAATTAAATGACATAAGATACTTTAAACATGTCCCTTTTTTTTGTTATCTAGAATCTATTTAAGGATGGGTAAAAAAAATTGGTCCGAATCGGACCGAACCAAAACCAGACTTTATATGACTCGATTCGATTAAAAATTCGAAAATTTTGATCCGGTTTTGGTTTTAACCTTAAAAATTCGAACCTCACTGAATTTATTATATTCTTAATTTTTCGATAAAAACGTCTTCATTTTGATGTATTAGTATAAAACGATATTATTTTGTTACACCAAAATAATCAAAAAATAATTAAAAAATAATAATTTAACTTTAAAACCAAACTGGTTAGTCTAATTTTAGTTCTGTTTCTTAATATAATCGGTTTGGACCTGTCCAGTTATACTTTTCTTTCTTGTCCGGTTCGGTCCTAAAATTTCAAAACCCGAAATTTTTTACTCCACTTACCAAACCGTGCCCACCCTACTATCATAGGATCAAATTTGATATTAGTAAATTTTCATGCGATCTTCTCGCTTGAAATTAAAAATTATATCAAAAAATATAAATTATCATATTCAATCTCATACTAGTATTAAGAATAGACAAAACCAAAGAATCAAACAATGTCAATTATCAATTTTATTTAATCTCAAATAGCTTTGATTTGATCTTAAATAGATTTCTTCTACTTTAAACGGCCTTAAAAAATAGAAACTGAAAGTTGGTAGTAACAAAATTTTAAAATTTAATAGTGATACCTAAATATTAATTATTTATTAGTGATTATATCAACCTAAAATATTCTTATTCGCAATTATTTAAAATATAACAGAAAAGTAGTTTATATTAAATTGAAACAAATTAAACCAAAATTACATCGAAACAAATCAGTTTAATATCTTCTACTAGTTCAATTTACTCTTTTATTTTATAGGTTAAATGTTTAAAATATCAAACTATATTATGCCCTCTTGTAATTAGTGTTTTTCTATTTTTCCAAAATAAACTTTGATTACCTAAATTACTAGAGATTTTCGATCTCGCACAATAATTTACAAGCTCCAAATCAGCTTTCTCAGCAACAATCAGTAATGACTATTTCTGAAGTTCAAAAAGAAAATTTATTATTTAAACATGCTAATAAAAAATATTCAGCATTTACTTTTGTATATAAATCCTCTTACATAATTTGTTGATTGAATTGCTTGCTCGCAACATTTTAATTAAAAATTTTATGCTCGATGATTAAAATGAATGGATTCTCCACACTCTAGCAAACAATCAACAAACAATTGTGTTATACCAATAACAATAAAACATTATACTCTTCGATTATAAATAATAAAATCCTAATTATGGATTAGGAAATGTATGTATAACATATTACATTATATATAAAAGAGGATAAAGATTAATAGATACATTAAAATCCTTACACTTGTTAATGTTTCCAAATTATCGAAGAGGTAAGGGCTCCAATTAAGTGGCATTCTATTATCAAACTCTAATGCATTACCCGCTTTTTCGTCACGCTGCAATAGTTTTTATATAATATTAATAAAAAAAAATCAATTATAACAAAAATAAATAAATAAACACATTTTAGAAAAACGAATAATACTTTTAAGTGGAAAATAAAATATCATTCGAATCCCTTATAAATATCATTAGAGTTCAATAAAATATCATTTGAGATCAAATTTAAGTACTATAAATAAATATCTTTTGGGTTCGGATAACTCTTATCTTCAAATATCACCATATGAATGATAAATATCATTTAGGTCTAAAGTCAAATATCATTTAAATTCAATATTTATATTTATCTATTAATTATCTATATTTTTAGCTTTAAATATTTATATTTTATGGAAAAATTATCTAAAACTTTAGTATTTAATCTTAATGACTTATTGAAATAATTCTTATATGATTAATAACTCGACAAATTTATAATTTATTTATATATTTATTAAGCATGCTATGTTTGTGTATTGAATTGAAGATGCTATGATTTTGAATTTATTATAATATAATTTTGAATTGTCATCATAGTTTTTTATTCTTTGTTTATAACTATATAATAATTTTCATAATTAAAAAAATCAATTACTAGCATAAATGAAGAAATAATAAAAAAAAGATCATGGTTAATTATTTCTAGTTAAATTATGAGAAGAATAAATATCTCTTTTTATAAAAAATTTATGTTTAAAATAAATTAATAAAATCTCATATTTCAATTATGTTTCCATATCATGACTTAATGATATATTTATGTCTATGATATAGTTTATTAATCTATCCAAGATTCGTTGAAGTTCATCGTCATTACATAGGATAGGTCGGTTAGGTGATAATTCTTGAGGGCATTTTTGTATGTTTTATTCCTATCCCTATTGTGGGAAGTATCTTACTTCTCCACATACATCGTATTAGAAGTCTCCTCCTTCGGTTTTATTGAGAAAGATGCCCCTAGTGCTACTTCCATGAGTTTGTTAAACATACCCAAATCGAGATTCTCTATATGGACCCGATACTCGGTAACATGTTGTTTACGCATACTTTTATGATCTCTTTTCTTTTCCTTCTATTCATGACATAAGGTCGTGAAACTATTTCACAAAGTCCAGGAGAGGTTCATCATCCAAGATTGATTAAAGTTCATCGTTATTACATGAGAATGGCGCATACTCTGTCTTAAGCATAGTAAGACTTTGCCTACATTGCTTAACAAAGGCATTAAGTCTGTGCGTGTTGCAGGTAACTATGATTCTTACGCGAGCTGGATTCAAAAGCCCTCAATATGATTTTTTCGAGTGTTGCCTAATTTCCAACTTAAGGGGGAGAATTGAGAGAACCTATCACTATTGACATGCGAAAGTCTCTTATCTCCCTACGCATATCCTGCATCATCTATATTAGTGTAAGCAATTTCTTGACCATTACCTTACTTCTTTGGTCAAGTATCATCATTGAGCACTAGAGGTACTGCTCTGTGTGTAGAAAACTTAGTTTGATTATCGCCACTATTTTGGTTGTCACTCCTTGTAACCATCGTGTCTCTTAAGATCCTAGCCAAACTTTTTAGTAGAGTTACCTATAATGTTTGTGAAGAAATCTACCAGATCTACTTGTCGAATCATGATTGGTTGATCATTGATGTAGGTCTAGTATCGCTCTCGATGGACTTCAATCGCCTTTTTTGAGTTGCAAGGAGTAAAGCTCACTACATCCTTCGAATCGTACTTAATAGTCTGAGAATCGTAATGTTGCAACCTAAAAAGATAGGCTTAAATTTGAATAGAGGGATCTATTACCACTACTTGTTATTGCTTTTATATCTAAAATATACTTAGAAAAAGTACAAAGCTTAAGAAACACAATGGTTTAATGATGAATGGAAGAAACTCGCTCGAGGAAGTATTTAATACGACTAATTGCAAGTGATGAACTAAGGTTATAGATAAGGTGATTATGGAGTCTAAAACAACCATATTTAAAGTTAAAAGATGCAGGAAAGATGACTGAACAATATGATAGTGTTTAGGATTGACTCCAACGAGTAAGTGCTAAAATATTAAGCCATGAATCACGAGTGTTGCTGCAAAGGCGAAGGAGAAGGTGTTCCTTTAAGGATGTGCCCTCTTAGGACTTTTAGCCAATGAATCTCTCTTTAAGATATGATCAGACATGATCTTTTAATGATAATTTTTCATGATGACTGAATACGGAGTCATGTCTCTTTATATAGTGTGTGATGTGAAACTGTAATAGAATAAGACTAGTTCATGTAGTTCTATCATAATGTTAGTTAAACTCCTTTAAGTCACGACTTTATCTAAGATTTAAATTAGCGTAATTTAATCTTATTAGGAAAAGACGTTCAAGGATTCTAATTATAATAAAACAAATATTCTAATTATTTCTAATTAGAAAAAGACACTCCTCCGAACTAATATTAATTAGAAGGAAAATTTAAAGACTTATAATGTAATACTTTGTTTAAATTGTTTTACTTTCAATAAAATACTTTTCTCGTTAATCCTAATTAGAATAAAATATTTATTTTAATTATTATTCTTATATTAATTAAAATAAGGTTTTACGTTAAAAATGACTCTAATGTTTTGGGCTTTAAAAAGGAAAGTCTTTTCGGACCTTTTGTATTCATTAATCCTAGGTACTCTCAAGTGAACTAGGTTTAAGACATTATATTGATTTGGGCAAGACGTTAGATTACTTTAATCTTCTACACTAGAATCCACAGTTTGTGCCATAAGGAATAGTTTGGGCTCACTTGTACTTTTACATACATTACCAGTTAAAATGACGTAATTTTGGCTTGAACTTAGGCTTGGCCCCATAGTCAATTTCTTTATATCAACACTTATTTAACAAATGATTTTAAATTCTTTTATAATTCTAATTTTAGTTAATTAAGTCCTCTAAAAAAATTTATACCTTTTTTAGAAATGCGTTATTAAATCCTTCATAATTCTATGAAATTTGTTGAAATAATCAACAACTAGAAAATTAGATAACTTTTAATAATTGAATTTGAAACAATGAGTTTTGATAAAATAAAAATAATCAATTAATGTCAAATAAAGTATTTAATTTATAATTAATAAATTGATTTATTTTAATATAGGGTCCATTCAGCAAAGCCAAAGAAAAAATGTTAACATACTTATACTCTTCAGGAATTTTTTTTTTATTTAAAAAATAGTTTCTATTGGGCTAATAATTATCAAGAATACTTATATTATATTTTCAATGCTAAATTAGATATTTGGATTTGTATTAAAAAAGTACTTTGGTAGTAATAAATTATTAAAATAGACATTATAATATTTTTAAATTAAGTAATGTATAAAATTAATAATATTTTAAATTAAATAATAGATAATTAAATAATATATAATTTTTTTAATAAAATAAAAATAAAAAAAATAAAAAATAGACGTTTGGTATATTTTTTAAATTAACTATTATATAAAATTTAATAGAGACATAATAAATATTCATATATTAATCATATTTTTATATTTAATATTTTTAATAAAAACAAATATGCTAGAAATAAAATAATTATTTAGTAATAATAACATTTTTTTTAATAAGTATCTCTAAAAATAATTAATATTTGTTTTCACGATACTAATAAAAAACAAGTAAATAAATTTGTCATAAAATTAATTGTAAATTTAATAATTAAAAAAAATCAATTAAAAAAGTAATATAACAAAATAGGAAAAGGATTAAAAATTTTAGAGTTAGTTAAGAGCTGTTAAAATTGATAAAATTTTCATTACTCTTAGAGTGAAACTTTTAAATTTATTGAAGTATTCTGGGAATCACAATAATTTCATTAAAATTAGTTGCTATCCACGCACTTAAAATGCTAATTTTATAAAAACACATCATTAGGTAATATTTTAAAAATTACTCAAAGTGTTAGTTTTATTTGGATAAATATTTTTATTATAATTACCAAACACGTCAAGTGCTAATTAGAGCTTATGAAGTGATAACTAGCACCCGCCAGTCGGATCCTAAATTGATAGACAAAGAAACAAAGGGTTTTATTGATTAATATGTGAAATAAATGGATTAAAGTGATATTTACTAAACTACTAAGGACTAAAGTAAAATTTACCATGCAGCATTTGACAAACTACATATAAACCCAAACTCTCTGAAGATGTCGCCGGCCGTCAAGCTCCGTTTTACTCGCTAACCATTTCGAAGCAGATCGACGGAACCACGATGCTTTTAGGCTCTAGCCTCGCCTCTAGATTCAGGTATGTGCTTTGTCAACTTTACTTTTTAATAGTTTTTGAAGACTAACTTCTATTCGCTGAATTTTTACTTTTCTCATTTACATTTTGGATGTTTATTGTGTATTGTAGGTTGGCAAAGACCCATATCAATCAAGTGAAATATATCTCATTTATTATTAATATTATTTTATTACTCTTTTTATATTTTAAAATTTTCTATTTTGTGACTAAATTAATGGATGTTTATGAAATAATATATGTATCAAGTTGCTCGTAGTTTTGGTAGGAGCAGAAACTACCGTACTAAAAGAAAGCCTTTTTAAAGTGAGTGACTCGAGCATTATTATATTGACAATTTGCTCATTATATTTCATTTTGTAGTTCTAAATTTTGTTATTGGTTGCTAGTGCTGAATGATTTTGAATATAATATACCGAAAGAGATTGTCCAGGTTGATAAGTACTTAAAAGTGTACAGCATTAAAGATCAGTCAAAACAAAGAAATTATCCAGGTTTACATTTGAGTTTTTGCTACTTCAGTTTAGGAGTAGTTCATTTGGGAGGATTGTTGGACAATGGGTTGTGACATGTGCATGGCTTCAATTATTTTTATTTTTCATTTTCTCTTTAGTGATACAAGGATTGCGAAGGAGCTCATAGCCAAGGGTGTGGAGAAAGTTGGAAATGATGGTTTACTTTTTGTCATGGTAAGCTAGTTGCTTGTTGAATTTTTGCCATCCTTTCCTCTTTATTTGCTGTCAATTATTCACTATATACATTGGATTCTTTCAGTATGATACAGTGGAGCTAGTTGATGTTTGTTTTCCTCTGCTTATTTTGAATAATTAAAACTAAAGAAGAAGATATATTAGGATCTTTCGAGGTAACCTGTACCTTCAACAACTAATAATTTGGTCAAAAAATTTGTAAATGAGTGTCCCCTCTCTTTTTTATTCATTCTCTTTAAATAATAAAAGTAACAAGTATTACAACTACTTTCTACTAAATAAGTAACGTACTTGCCAAATCTAAAATCAACAAAAAAGTTAACAATCCAACAAGTGGTTAGACTTATTCAAAAGTAATTAAAACTACTTTCTATTAAATAATTTGTTTTGGGTTATACGATTTAGACTTTGGCCTATGATTTACTATTTTTATTTTTACAACTGTAACTATTATTATTAATATTATTATTTATAAACTTGAATTAATTAAAAATTGCAATTACATAGTTTTCTAACTTCTTTGATCATTTCTCTATTCTTGCAATTATATTTTTAACCTATCAACAACACATTCTTCAAACTAAAAAAAAAGGTTGATGACAATTGACTCCTTTTTAGTGTAGACAAGGGAGGGTATGTTTTAGATTATTTTTGGGGAGAGACAATGCATTATTATTTATATAGAGTTTTAACACGTACACCTCTCCTGAAGTTTGAGACTTTAACACTTTGATAGAAGGTTTGAAAAAAAAAACTTACCTCATTTGAACTATTAGTTGACCATCAATATTTACTAAATATTAAATAACTGTAACTATTACTATTTTTATTTTTGTAACTGTAACTATTATTATTAATATTATTATTTATAAACTTGAATTAATTAAAAATTACAATTACATAGTTTTCTAACTTCTTTGATCATTTCTTTATTCTTGCAATTATATTTTTAACCTTACCAACAACACATATTCTTCAAAATAAAGAGAGGTTGATGACAATTGACTCCTTTTTAGCGTAGTAAGGGAGGGTATGTTTTAAATTATTTTTGGGGAGAGACAATGCTTATTATTTATATAAATATTATTATTTTTATCTTTGGTTACGTATTTATTTCACCCACCCCTATACTTACACCAAAATTAAATTTTTAAAAGAGAAAAAGAGAAATAAACAAAGATAGGAACATCTTTTTTTGTTTTTTCTAAATCTTTTATGAGATTATGATTTTTACCTCACTGTCATTTGGTTCTTAAATTTAACACTTTTCAATTATAATATGGTGCATTATAAGACAAAAGTATGACCTAATTTTATTTTTGTTTTTGCTTTATTGGATGAGTTGTGCATGATAAATCACAATGAATATGTGATGAATCATAAAAGAATACACGTTTCTTCCCATAAATTATTTTGTTTCTTTACAATGATATTAGGTCGTCTTCTTTTTTATTTTTTTTTACTCATTCAAATATCTCACAATGACAACATTTTTTCTTTCTTTCTTCTTCTTCAAAACTATTGCAACCTGGAAAAAAAAAGTGGGTAATCATTAGATTTTGATAATGTAATGCAACTTGATTGGAGCTTTATAGCCCCTCACCACCCTTACTTCTGCAATGATTTAGAAACATTAAAAAGTGTAAGAATTTTCAATATATCCCTAAATCTCTATGGTCTTTTATATATAATATAATATCTCATATATACATTTCCTAATCATTTAATTAGGGTTACATTGTTTATATTTAATGAAAAGTACAATGTTTTATTGTTATTAGTGTTAATACAATTATTTATTTCTCGTTTGCTAGAGTGAAAAATCCATTCATTTTAATTATCGAGCATAAAACTTTTAATAGAAATGTCGCAAGAAATTAAATTGACAAGTTGTGTAAGAGGGTTTATATAAAAAATTAAAAGTTGAATATCATTTCAGCATATTTAATTAATAGTTTTCTTTTTTAATTTTAGAAGCGACCATTATTAATTGTTGTTGAGAATCTTATTGAGAGCGATCGAGAATTTCTTGACATTTAGGTAAATGAAATTAATTTTGGAAAAATAGAAAAATAGTAATTACACGAGCATAATTCAATTTGATTTTTTAAATACTGAACTTTTAAAATAGAAAAGCAAACTAAACTAGCAGAGGATATTAACCCGATTTATTTCGATGTGATTTTGGTTTTGTTTCAATTTGGTATAAATTAAGAAGAAAACCTTTTATGTTTATATTTTAAATAATTATGAATAAACATACTTTTAGGTTGATATAATCTCTAATAAATAACTAGTATTTATGTATTGCTCTTTTGAAATTTTGCTAGTACCAACATTTAGTTTTTATCTTTTGAAACCTTTTAAAACTAAAAAAAAACTATTTAAAATTAAATCGAAGCTATTTAAAATTAAATAAACTTAATAATTTATATTGTTTGATTCTTCGATTTTGTCCATGTTAAATATTAATAAGACTGGACAAGATAATTTACATTATTCAACCTAATCTTTAATTTCAAGAGTAATATGATAACATAAAAATTTATTAATATTAAATGAGATTACATGATAGATTTTAGCTAATGCATGTTTAAATCATCTTATGTCATTCAATTATTAGTTTAATTTTATAAATATTATATAAATACACACACACACACATAGGGGTGGGCAAAAAACCGAGGACCCGAAAAATCGAACCAGACCGAATCGAAACCGACAGATTCGGTTCGGTTTTATAAGTTATTCAATCTAATTTCGGTTTTATTTTTAAAAAACCTAAAAATTTCGGTCCGGTTTCGGTTTTAGTATAAAAACTTGGAATCGGACGAAAAAGGTAATAAATAGTGAAACGACATCGTTTTAGAGAACAAAACGACGTCAGTTTTTAATAAATAAGAAAAAAATGAAAATAAAAATAAATTAAAAATAAATAAATAATAAAATTCGAACGGACCAATCATTTTTATTTATTCGGTCCGATTCTGATTTCGGTTCTTTTCTAAATTCGGTCCGGTTCGATTCTCAAATTCAAAACCCGAAAATTTTTCGATCTAGTGCGGTTTCGGCGAAACCCGGTCCGAACTAGATCGTGTCCACCCCTACACACACACACACACACACATATATAGTTCAATTAGTTAAGGTAGATTCTTTATTTGGATCTAGGTTTATATTGTCAGAACTATAATAAATAGAGAAGATAATAACTTTACATGACATTTTCACTTTCACAAAAAGCTAAGTTGTTTAATTTGTACATTCTCACCTTACTTTAATATAATATATACATTAACCAGCTGTGTAGTTAACTAAAGGTTATAAGTAAAGTGTTTGCTATGAACTCTATACCATCAATGCTTGGGTCTTGTAGAGAGGAGAGATTTTTTATGATACATAGTACAATATATAAATTTACAATGATATCTTTGTTGAAAAATAAGTTTTATTATCCATTCTTATTCATTATTATAGGTTAGCAGGTCGTAAGATAGCTGTCATTGGTGACTCTGGGAGCTAGAAAAATATTGAAAAAAGATGTCAACATGTTGGTTGTTTAATTTTCAATGATTAATCAAACTATTTACTATTATGTTTATTAACTAATTAGTAGAGTTGGGCAAAAATGTCCAATCAAACCGAACTGTTCGATTTGGTTACAAAAATAACTTTAGTTTCAGTCGATTTGGTTACAAAAATAACTTTAGTTTCAGTCGGTTTTTAAATAATCGGTTTGGTTCATCAAATCCAACCCAAAATTGATGATAAAATTTCAAATAGCCCCTTAATATTTTATAAATTACAGATAAATAATAATATCATAATTTTTTACATAAATTTTATAAAAATAAGGTAAAATATTATAATTTTCAAAACTTTATTTATATTTTATAATTATATATAATTTAGATATTTATATAAAAATTTTCAATAATAACTAAAAAACGAACTGAAGTGGAACCTAAGTTCAATCAAGAACCGACTACCCGAACTAATTCGATTCGGTTCAGTTCGATTTCACAATTTTTGTACATCAGATTCAGTTCAAATTTCATAAAAATCGAACCAAACCCTATTTTACCCACCCTTATTAATTAGTTGACATATATCCTTTAATTGTTGTTACAGTTGATAACTATAATGAAACATAGCGAATCAAATTTTGAAACAAGATTATTGCAAGACAGACTTGCAGAACTTTTATGTGATGTAATTATTTATAAGGTACAATTACTTGGAATTAATTAGTTGTTTACTGACTCACCTCAACTGTTAAATTTTGATGAGGTTGTTTAATGTAAGGTTGGAGTCATTCATGCTATAAAAAAATCGCTCCAAAATTATATAAAAGTATTTAATTCTATATGTGCTATCAATATTGTAATTAAAGAATGAAGTATACCTGGTAATTAATCAAAATAACCCTTTCATTTTTATAGTTTTGTTTGGTTCATTTTGTTGAATTGCATTTTTGAACTATTAATTGAAGGTGGTAGGTTGCAATTCTACATGCCTCCAAGGAATTGGATAAATTGTAAGTTAGAAAACTCTTATTAGAACTATGGTGTTTAGCTTTTCTAACATGTCCTCAAGGTGTGTGAGTAGTCGCATTTTTTTTTTTTTTTTAATTTTCCAAGTTAGGAGACAGAGTTACTAACAATTGGAGCTTGTATATATTTGTAGATGTCCATGTACTCAATTGCTTCCATGGCTGAATTTGGAGCTTGTATATATTGTCAACTTGTCATTTTTTATGGTTTATGCCTCTGTACTCAGTTGGCTATTTAGTTATTATCCTTTTGACAAATTCTTTCAAATGCACATATCTCAAGTATCTTGGGGGTATGTTTCTCCATTTCAGCATATAATTCTTTAAATCTTGCCAAATGACCACTGAATGGATTAGATTCAAAGAACTCATTTACATCTGAATCCTATTTATAACTATCAAATTTTTATCTCACAGTTCTAATTAGACGTCTAAAACATAAAAATAAGTATATGTTTGGTTTCTGATATATATATATAGAGAAAATAAAATATATTCACACAGAATATTAAAACAAAACTTTTATAAAAGGTTTACATAAACTGAAAAAACATATATATATTTTAAAATAATTTAAATTACCTAAAAAATAATAAAATAAAAATTTTAAAAATAAAAAAGGAAAAGTCTACATACCTCCTTTGAGGTATTGGTCTTTTTTATTAAAATTATAGGTTTAAATTTAACC
Organism: Melia azedarach; assembly: GCA_028052125.1. Classification (NCBI taxonomy): domain Eukaryota; kingdom Viridiplantae; phylum Streptophyta; class Magnoliopsida; order Sapindales; family Meliaceae; genus Melia; species Melia azedarach. The sequence continues at coordinate 15,395,281 of CM051398.1, read as the reverse complement.
AAAATAATTTTATTTTATAATTTTAAAATGAATTCGAAATATTTTGGTAAATTTATTATTTATAGAGAAGATTTGTGTTTCTTTTCATAATTATTTTTTAAAATTGAGAGTTTTACAAATCTTAGGCGAGGTACGTGGAATTTTCCCAAAATTAAAAAAACATCGAACAAAACTTCTACTGAGAGATCGAAGGGCGCGTGTTAGAAAACATATCCTTTTCCACTTGCCTGTGTCGATGTGTGCACCACATGCGCCTATTTTCATTCATCGTCCGATGACTGGACGACTAGCATTGAACTCAGAATTCAATTCTAATTCTGATTGCAATCTATTTTCTCATCAGAGTAGGTGGCGAAGCTCACTCCCCTAGAAAGCATTCTTTCCTTATTATTTTATAAAAATAATTTATTTTAATTTTATTTTTTAATTTAAATATGACTCATTTTTCTAACAATTTTGTTGTTTCATTCAAACATAATCAAACAAGATGTCATAGAAAATATAGCAAGTTGTTGGCAAAATACCAAAACAGAGCATAAAAAATTACGTATTGTGTTAATAAAACTTTTTTTTATTAGAATTACAATACGTAATTTTATTATAGTCAAACTAAGAAGTTATTTTTATTTAAAGATCACTTGAGGATAAATTCCTTTTTTTATCTAAAAAATTAATAAGTATTCTAGATAACTAAGTAATTATTTAAATAAAGATAATAATATTTATTATATAAATAAATATTTTCTCATTAATTTGGTTGGCTTTTCGGGCCAACTGGATCAAGCCAACATGAGACCCCTTCGACCTTACTGTTCTGTAATAGAATTGAAGTCCAGCCTAATAATTGTATCACTTTCTTGGTGTTAATTACCAAATCAATGTAAAAGTTGACCATGATTTAATTATTCATACACGTTAACTTCACGGAACCAACTGAAGAGCCAACAATGTTGACCCGACTGCTCAAAAATGACTAGCCAACAATCTTGACAACGATGATCTGTATGTATCACTTGTTTTCTATGCTATACATATCACCTGGAGAGGAAGCTCTAGCAATTAATGAAAATGGAGGTTGAAATAATTTCCACAGATTGCATTAAACCTTCTTCTCCAACTCCCTGTCACCTCAGAAACCACAAACTTTCTTTCTTGGATCAACATATTCCTCATGTACAGATTCCTCTCGTCGTCTTTTACTCGCTGGACCAAGAAGAAAACCTTTCCCGATCTGATATTAATCATATTGTTTGTGAAAGATTACAGCTTCTAAAGCAGTCTATATCGGAAACCTTATCTCCCTTTTACCCACTTGCAGGGAAGATAAAAGACCATTGTACTATTGACTGCAATGACGAAGGAATTTATTTTGCAGAGGCTAGAGTTGACAGTCTTCTCAGTGATTTTCTAAGCCATCCGGATATCTATTTGATGTCAAAATTCCTTCCCTCCGATGGGACATGGGAACCGAATCCAGGAAAGTATGTAGCTGGTGTACAAGTAACAACGTTTGCTTGTGGTGGAATTGCTGTAGGCATATTTGTTTCGCATATGATTGCTGATGGAACAGCGTTTAGCTGGTTTCTCAAGAGTTGGGCTGCAAGAGCTCGTAAGAACAATGAAGAAGAAATACATCCTAGATTTGATGCTTCATCTATTTTTCCTTACGAGGATGAATACCCAAGGGAGGAATTGTTGACACCTGCAGTCACCTCACATTTGAAATTTGGCAAATTCCTAACTAAGAGATTTGTATTTGATGCAACAGCAATAGCAAAACTCAAGGCTGAGGCAACTAGCTCAAGCGTTCAAAATCCAACCCGTGTGGAGGTTGTTACAGCACTCTTTGCCAAATGCTTTATGGCTGCTTTACAGCCAAAACCTGATACTGATAAGCCATTTTCATTAACCCATGCTATAAATCTGCGTCGAAAAGCCAGCCCACAATTTTCAGAATACATGGGAAATTTTGTCTGGGCTCCACCTGTAGTATGCAAAGATGCTGAAGCAGACTTACAAGGTTTAGTTGGCCAACTGAAGCAGGGAATAGCAAAAGTTAATGGAGATTTTGTGAATTGCCTGCAAGGTGATGAAGGGTTGCATAATTTTGTTGAAGCAATCAAATACGAACGTGAAATTTGTGATGGTGCTGTTGACAAAATTCAATTTACTAGTTGGTGTAATTTTGGGCTTTATGATCTTGATTTTGGATGGGGAAAGCCTGCTTGGGCCAGCACGGTTGGTTTAAATGATTCAGTTACTTTCTATAATACGATCGTCTTGATGGATACAAGAAAAGGGGATGGTGTTGAAGCATGGGCATCTTTGCTTGAGGAAGATATCGCGAAGTTAGTGCTTGACAAAGAGCTCCTTGCCTTTGCTACAGTAGATCCAAATCCACTAAAGTATGATATATAAAGAGTACAAGGGTTTGATTCTTGAGCAAGTCTGTTTGTCTTCAAAGCTCTTTTTTTTTATATATATATGTTTTTGTATTTTGCGTTAATAATGATTTCATATTTTGCATAAAATTAAACTAATAATTTGTATTAAAATTATTAAACTAATAAATTTTAACGACAAAAAATTAAATATAAATTTATAAACTCAAATCACTTTATAAAAATTATAAATCTTTATAACATCAAACTAATCATAATTTTATAGGAAATAAGCCAATTACGTGATAAAAAATTAAAGAAAACTAAAGAGTAATAACTATCTTGTAACATTAAAAAATAAAATACGAGTTTTTGAAGTAAAATTAATTTACAAATATTATAATCATTTTTAATTAAAATTTATAAATTTATTGTGTTTAGAAATAAAATTTTTTAAAATTTTATTGAAAATAATTATTAATTTAATGTGCATAATAGTATTATTATAATATTTAAGAAGCTGCTGCTCTTGAAATTTGAAGTTCTAGTAATAATATTATCATATTAGTTGCCATGACTGCTTAAATAAGCCTTTTTAACTCAAGATCAATTTGTGTATATGTTGGCGTGAGCGGTGAGGAAATGCTCAATCAAAGCCAAGAAAATGCAAAGAAAAATGAGAGAAGAAAGAAACCCACGGCTGCACAAAATGGAAGGAGAATGATTGCTTGTCTTTCATTATGTTTAGAAAGAAATGATGATGATCAGCCCTTAAATATATGGATGGCTAAGATTACATTAAGCAAATAAAAACTCTACCCAAGTCTACTTGCCTACCACCACAAGTCTTGGGTCAATTAGGTATTTACAAAGACTAGACCACATTGGGCCTGAAACACAACAAAATAAATTGGGCTGATCCAAAGCCTTCTTACCCATGCGTATACTGGTCCAAGATGCCCATCAACCTCAAGGACTGCCCAAAAAATGTACCAAGTCCCCAAAAATTTAGAGTTGTGACAGGTTGCTGGCTTTCGTAGCTACTTTACTTGTCACAGGCCGCCAGCACGAATGGTACCTCCGCGGGCACGCGAGCTGCATCCGCAAGCGTTGAGCGTCGCCCCGTGAGCGGGAGCGGTTCCTACCACACCCACACTCAGTAAGCATACAGAGAGCTCTACTGGGACAGCAAGCCAGAAGCTGTTTGGGCCATCCCTTGTGCAGCTGGGCAGTAAGCAAGACAGTGGGCACTGGCACTGTAGCGCCGAGACTGTTCATGCTCAATAGGCCCAATATGTATTAGTGGGGGTTAAGTAGGATATTTTGGGTATGTTTATTTGTTAATAATGACTTGTAATCTTAGCCACTTAAAGTGCTTGTGATAGGCAATCATAGCCATCCATTTGTAATTACTTAAGCATGTAATTCTCATTTTGGAAGAATAGAGAAGCATCTACATTTTCCAACTTTCTCTCTCGTTCAGAACATTTTTGCCATTGTTTGCAATTGCACTGCACTCAGATTGAGCAGGAAGTTCACGCTACTCTATTCACACACATATGCACCCACTTGATCTTGGTTTTCTAGGCTTACTTAGCTTGGTGTCCAGCAAGCTCAGTTAAGTGCCCTCATGTTCTGGAAGTTGAAGTTTTCTGCACGTGACAATTTGGTATCAGAGCAGCTTGGGGGTGATTTCTATGTGGTAAGATACTCCTCAACTTTGTGGTTGTTGTTTGTTGAAGCTAGCCCTTTGAAGCCTTGGTTGTAGAACCTAGGCTTTTGAGTGTTGTGGTGGAAACCTTACTGTGTTCTTGACTGTTGTTAGATTTTTCTTGTGGAATCTTAGATTGTTGGTTTGTTGCGGAGGAATTTCTTGTGAATTTTCTGTGGCAATATTGTGTTTGTGGGAAGATTGGTTACGGGAAAAATTCTGATGGCTTCTAAAGACATTGAAGATGGTAGTGTTTCGGAGTTAGTTCAAAAGGAACGGGGTCGTGCCAAGAGCACGAGTAAGGCGTCGAAAGAGAGAACGGTGTCAAAAGATATGGTAACATCTTTTGAAGCTAGGCTGGCAAAGCTGAAATTGTCCTTGGGTGACATTTATGAGCGCCTCGACCCTCTCGACGATCAAGTAGGCGATCGCGAGACGGATGCAGTGGCTGCCGTTATTGAGGGGAGACTCCAGCAGACTTTCGACACCTTTGCTGAGTCCATGAGGCAGGCCATGGACGAGTTTAAGGAGATGGTAACGGTACAATTAGATGCAGTGAAGGCGGGGATGGCAGAATTTGGCCAAGACTTGGCGCTATGCAAAACTGCCATCACAGTGGGTACCACTTCTAGTAGCGCTCCAAGAGTTCGGGTTCCGGATCCTCCTAAGTTTTTGGGCAAGCGAAATGCTAAGGAAATAGAGAATTTCCTATAGATGATGGAGCGTCATTTCGATGCAATGCAACTGCACGAAGATGAGCTCCGAATAAATACCGCCACTCTTTACTTCGACGGTGATGCGGCGCTATGATGGAGACGCCGACACATAGAGATAGAGAGGGGATTATGCCATATCGATACTTGGGACACATTTAAGGTAGAATTCAAGAGGCAATTCTACCCCGAAAATGTAGAAGAGGCTGCCATGTGGAAGCTCCGAGGGTTGAAACAGCAGGGCTCGATCAAGGATTATGTGCGGGAATTCAATTCCCTAATGCTTGAGATTACGGACATGCCGGAGAAGAGTCGGTTGCTATTTTTCCTTGATGGGTTACAATCTTGGGCTGAGCAAGAGTTGAAGCGGAGGAATGTGCGAGACCTCGCCTCGGCGATTGCCGGGGCCGAAACCTTGATTGAGTATAGCCGGGAGCCTCCAAAACAAGACCGGAACAGAAAACCGAACAACGTTGGGCAGGAGAAAAGTGGGGGAGATAAACCTCACAATCCGGTACCTCAACAACATATGTGGAGACCTCAGAAAGACAACGAGCGACGGGATGGCAACAAGGCGTCGTATAACAAGTACCGTGATAAGCGGAAGCAGTGGACATGTTACTTGTGTGGCGGGGCACATCACACTAAGGAATGCCTGCAGCGGAGTCGGCTTAACGCCATGCTGAGCTCGTATGAGAAAGCGGAGGATGCGCGGATGGGATCAATGCACACTCTCAATGTTATGAAGACTAAGGCGTCGCCTAAGGGGGAGGCGACCAAGGCCAAGGCAGTGACGAAGCTACAGCCGGGGAAGATGCTAAAATACGTCGTCGCCAATATAAACGGAGTAAGCTTCAAGGCTTTGATTGATTCCGGAGTGAATCAATATTTAGTTACCGAGACTTTGGCAAGGAGATTGGGGTTAATGCGCAGCAAAGAACCGGGATGGGTTAAAGTTGTTGATCAACTGTTGCGGCCTATTTGCGGAGTCGCCCGCAGCGTTCCAATAAAGATCGGGACGTGGCAAGGCAAGGTGGATGTGAATATCATACCGATGGGTGATTTTTAGTTTGTATTAGGTGATGAATTCATTGACCGAATGTTGCCGTTCACTTTTACGGATGATGGGTGTATGGAATTCAAAGATACGGGAATGATGCATAAGGTATCGGTTGAGCAGATTCAAGTCGGGGTGAGAGTACTATCGGCGCTACAAATAGCGAGAGGTGTGAAGAAGGGGGAAGAAACTTACTTGACCATGCTCAAGGAGGATGATGTTCCAACTTCAGTTTGTGACCTTACGAAGGAAGTTCGGGGCATTCTCCAAGAGTTCAGTGACGTTATGCCACCGGAACTACCCAAGCGACTCCCTCCAAGACGTGAGATCGACCATGCCATAGAACTTGAGCCGGGTACTAAACCGCCAGCGATGGGTCCTTATAGAATGGCTCCGCCCGAACTTGAAGAGCTTCGGAAGCAACTAACGAAGTTGTTAGATGCGGGGTTTATGAGACCTTCGAAAGCGCCATTCGACGCACCGGTATTATTCCAGCGGAAGTATGATGAGAGCTTACGGTTGTGTATTGACTACCGGACGCTAAACAAGGTGACAGTGAAGAACCGTTACCCGATCCCTCGCATCGACGACCTATTTGATCGACTTGGCCATGCTAGGTGGTTTTCCAAGGTAGACTTACGGTCTGGATATTGGCAAGTGAGGATAGCGGAAGGGGATGAGCCGAAGACGATGTGTGTGACACGATACGGGTCATTCGAGTTTCTTGTTATGCCCTTCGGCCTCACCAATGCGCCAGCAACGTTATGCACTCTCATGAACCGAATCTTCCACCCGTTCCTTGACAAGTTTATGGTAGTGTACTTGGATGATATCGTTGTATATAGCGCAAGCCTCGGAGAGCATATGGAGCATTTGAGGCTTGTTTTTCGGGTGTTGCGGGAGAATGAGCTGTATGTGAAGCCGGAAAAATGCTCATTTACGCAACAACAAGTGCTGTTTCTTGGACACAAGATATCCGACGGGCGGATACATATGGATATGGCCAAGGTGCGCTCCATCGAAGAATGGAAGCCCCCTAATTCTGTTACTGAGTTGAGATCCTTCCTCGGTCTTATCAACTACTACCGACGCTTCATTATGGGTTACTCGAAGAGAGCAACGCCTTTGACAAACTTGCTGAAGAAGAAGGAGGCGTGGGTGTGGACGCCGATCTGTCAAACCTCAAGCGTGCAGTGACAGAGGAGCCGGTTTTGGCGCTGCCCGACTACTCCGAGCCATTTGAAGTACACACAGATGCATCGGACTATGCTATCGGGGGTGTGTTGATGCAGAACGCTCACCCAATCGCCTACGAAAGTCACAAGCTGAACGACACGGAGCGGCGTTATCCAGTGCATGATAAAGAGATGACGGCAGTCATCCATTGCTTGCGAGTTTGGTGACATTACTTGCTCGGGGGACAATTTGTGATCAAGACCGACAATGTTGCAACAAGCTATTTCCAAAATCAGAAAAAGCTTAGCCCGAAGCAAGCCCGATGGAAAGATTTCTTGGCGGAGTTTGATTATGTCATGGAATACAAGCTGGGACGAGTTAATCTTGTTGCAGATGCGCTAAGTCGGAAAGCGGAGTTTGCTTCCATTAGCCGACCGGAGTGTAGCTTGTTGGAGCGCATCAAGGAGGGCTTGACGCATGATGCCTTTGCCAAAAGTCTTATGGAACTTGCCCAAGAAGGCAAAACAAGACGGTTTTGGACAGAAAATGGTTTTCTCTGCACTGTTGGGGGCCGTATCTTCATTCCGAAGTGGGGAAACTTGAGGCGGGACTTGTTGAAGGAGTGCCATGACTCAAAATGGGCCGGACATCCAGGTATTCATCGTACGTTGGCATTGGTAGAAGATGCATACTATTGGCCGCGTATGCGGAATGATGTGGAGGCGTATGTGCGGACGTGCCTTGTATGCCAACAAGACAAGACGGAGCAAAAGCGTACTGCCAGGTTGCTTCAACCTCTTCCGGTTTCGGAACATCCGTGGGAGTGTGTTACCATGGATTTCATCTCCGTGTTACCAAAATCTGAGGGATGCGGATCGATATTGGTCGTGGTCGACAAGCTGTCCAAGTATGGAAAGTTTATTCCAGCCCCGCGAGATTGCACTGCCGAGGACGCTGCCCGCTTGTTTTTCAAGCACGTTATGAAGTATTGGGGCCTTCCTCGGACCTTTGTAAGTGATCGGGACTCTCGTTTCACCGAGAAATTCTGGCGTGAGTTGTTCAAAATGATGGGGTCGAACCTACACTTCTCGACAAGTTTTCATCCGCAAATGAACCGGCAAACCGAGAGGGTGAACGCACTATTGGAGCTTTATTTGAGACACTTTGTTAGCGCAAATCAGTGGAATTGGGCGCGATTGCTTGACGTAGCGCAGTTCTCATACAACTTACAGCGGAGCGAAGCCACGCAGCACAGCCCGTTCGAGATCGTGACAGGCCGACAGCCACACACGCCACAAGACTTGGTGAAAGGCTACACGGGTCCGAACCCCTCAGCGTACAAATGGGCGAAGGGCTGGCAAGAACAGCTCGATGTCGCCAAGGTTTACTTGGACAAAGCGTCTAAGAAAATGAAGAAGTGGGCAGACAAGGATCGGAGGCCGTTAGAGTTTCAAATCGGCGATCTTGTCATGGTGAAGCTACCAACTCAACAGGTTAGAGCACACTACTCAGTACATAAAGGGTTGGTACGGAGATATGAAGGACCTTATCCTATCCTCAAGAAGGTCGGGAAAGTGTCGTATCTTGTGGAGCTACCACCGAAGCTCAGATTTCATCCGGTCTTCCACGTGAGTACATTAAAGCCCTACCACGAAGATTTGGAAGACCCGCAGCGAGGGGAATCACACAGAGCACCTCCCACCAGCATAACCTCTTTTGATCGGGAAATGGCTGAGATACTTGCTGATCTAGTCATCCGGCGCAACGGAGTACCGAAGTATTAGGAATTCTTGGTGAAATGGAAGAACCTTCCGAACAGTGAAGCTAGCTGGGAGAAGGAAGCAAACTTGTGGCAATTCCGAAACCAAGTTGAAGAGTACAAGCAGAGGATTCTTGACAAGGGCGTCAAGGACTTTGGTGGGGGAGGATGTCACAGGCCGCCAGCACGAGCGGTACCTCCGCGGGCACGCGAGCTGCATCTGCGAGCGTTGAGCGTCGCCCCGTGAGCGGGAGCGGTTACTACCACACCCACACTCAGTAAGCATACAGAGAGCTCTGCTGGGACAACAAGCCAGAAGCTGTTTGGGCAATCCCTTGTGCGGCTGGGCAGTAAGCAAGACAGTGGGCACTGGCATTGTAGCGTCGAGACTGTTCATGCCCAATAGGCCTAATATGTATTAGTGAGGGTTAAGTAGGATATTTTGGGTATGTTTATTTGTTAATAATGACTTGTAATCTTAGCCATTTAAAGTGCTTGTGATAGGCAATCATAGCCATCATTTTGTAATTACTTAAGCATGTAATTCTCATTTTGGAAGAATAGAGAAGCATCTAAATTTTTCAGCTTTCTCGCTCGTTCAGAACATTTTTTCCATTGTTTGCAATTGCACTGCACTCAGATTGAGCAGAAAGTTCACGCTACTCCATTCACACACATATGCACCCACTTGATCTTGGTTTTCTAGGCTTACTTAGCTTGGTGTCCAGCAAGCTCAGCTAAGTGCCCTCACGTTCTGGAAGTTGAAGTTTTCTGCACGTGACATACTGCTGCCCTGCTTTTTGATTACTCCATTGCTTTATTATGTTGCTTGTTGTGCTCTAATACCTCTTCTGCAACTGTCAAGACTGCTGCTGCTATTTTTCTGCTACTGCTTCGAGCTACTGATGCCAACTGCTGCTTATTTCTTGCTGCAGGTTGTTGCTTTTTTCCTGCTGAAGCCTGCTGCCAATTACTTCGAAATTCTTTGCCAGCTGTTTTGCCAATTTGTTATTTTATTTTGTCTTTACTGAGTCAAGAATATTTTCATACGGATTATTATAAATTTATTTCTTGAAATTTGAGATTGTATTAACTAAATAAAAAATTTTAAAAATATATCAAAACCTTTCTTTAATTGTTAATCAATTAACCTCAAATAATATATTTATTAAAATACCCCTATTCTTTAAATTTCATGTTACTTAATTAATTATAATATTATTTTAATTCCAAAAGTTTGGTCTAATATTCTTATAAGTTATAATAATTTTAAAAATATCTTTAAAAATCTCAATTTATTATAAAATAATAATTATACTCTTCTATAATAATAATATTTAATAAAAGTAATTAACAATACTATTTCAAAAATTTATTAGGTATTTTTCTTACACAATTATTTTATCAATATATTACTAAAATAATACTTTTATTTATTTAATTAACGTATCTTATATAAATATATTATATTTTACTTTTATACAATTTATTATATATTTTCATTGATATTTATTCTTATTATTTTATTTACATTTGAAATATATATACATATATTTTATCTGAATTACAATATAATTATAAATATTTATTACATATAGTGTTAAATAAAATAAAATTTATAAATCTAAAATATTTTTTTATTTAATTTATAATAATTACGAATGTGTAGCTTATTTTTATCTAATTTCTTTCAAATAATTTATAATATTATTATTTTACATAAATATATTATATTTTGTCCAATTTTAGATATTTATTAGTTATTTTTAAATACTAATTATTATTATATAGGGTATAATTGTTGTTTTATAATAAATTAAGACTTATAAAAATATTTTTAAAAATACTAAGAGTTATAAGTGTATTACATCAAATTTTTTAGATTAAAAATAATTTTTATAATTAATTAACATGAAATTTAAAGATTAAAGACATTTCAGTAAATATGTTATTTGATATTAGTTGACTAATGGTTAAAGAGAGATTTTTGATATATTCTTTAAATTTTTTACCCAAGTGATATAATTCCAAATCTGAAAGGAGAAATTTAGTCTGCAGTTATATGATCTTGAATGATGATATTAGGCTTGACAAAAACCCGGCCCGGACTCGGGTTTATTTTTCATGTATTTAACTCGGTCTGGATCCGGGTTTAATAAAATTAGGCCGGGCCAAAATCTGGACTCAGACCGGGCCGGGTTAAAAATCGAGTTGTAAAAATTCGAAAATTTAAAATTTTTTTTTGTATTTTTTTACGGGCCGGATTAAAATCCAGTCCGATCCGAGCCGATAGTAATTTATTTAAAACCTGGAATTAATCCGGTCGGACCCGACCCAAGTCTAGTCTGGGTTATAATAAAAAGAACCCAGACCTAGCCTGATTTATATTTAGGATTGAGTCAAACTCGACCCTAAAAAACTGAACTCACCTGAATCAGGTCGAGTCCGAGTTTTTTTGTCATCTCTAGATGATATTGAATTTTGGGATGGTTGAGTATTGTCCATTGAAGGGCCAATGAGAGAGGGTGGAGTTTTGGGATGGTAACGATGAAATTTGCAATTAAATGACGCAAACAAAAACAAATTACTAACCGACAAAAACCACCTCTCAACATTGTTAACACCATAACCTGAACTTTAATTCAATTTTTACCAATTTGACCTCCTCTCTTTCTCTTTCTCTTTCTCTACCAGAAATGCAACTGACCCAGAATTGTTTTTGTTACAGACAAGATAAGCAAGCTTTTGTCGAATTTCTTGTGCGGGTGAATTTCAAAACTCAGTAAGGATTTTGTAGTTCTCAATTCGATTGCTCAACCTGAGGTTCTGGTTTTTGGTTAGCTCTATTTTACTGTGTTTATTTAATTTAAATTGATAAATTTTAACTTCATTAAGCTTTGTCTTCTGATGTTTGTATCTTGATCATGGCCATCCACTAGTTTGACTTGTTTCGATCTAGGATATTTGATAAATGTAATGTAATAAATTTCATCATTATATTATCATATTATTAAATTATTACATTATTAGCCCTACAAAAAAGCAATCGAATAGACTTGGATGTCTTCACGGTAGGTAAGTGTTTGAATCCTCAAATTATCTCGCCAAGTATTAAAAGCTTAAACTTTAGATAGATATGTATTAATTTTCCTTACATAAATTTCCAATTTATTTGATAAATATAAAAATTTTATAATTTTTATTTTAGTCAAACAAGTCCTTCAAAAAATTTATAATTTTTAAATTTAGTCAATTAAATCCTTTATAATTATTTACAACTTTTCAATTTAATCAATTTTAGAGTTTTTTAAATTGTTTTCTTACTAAAAATATTTACTAAAGTAATTAAACACTAAGAAAATTGAATAGTATATAATATTTAAATTTAGAACAATAAATTTTGATAAAATAAAAATAAAAATTGATGTCAAATAAAAGAATAAATTTGTAATTAATAAATTAATTGGTTATAATGTAGTAATATAAGATTAACAAAGTAAATAAATTCTTTTCTCTGGATTTCATTTCTTATTTACCAAGCAAAATATTTTTATGCAAAATTATCAAAATATAAAAAAATTCTAAAATTGATTTAATATATATTTTAATTTTATCCCTTCAATTAAAAATTAAATCATAATATTTTTACATACATAGGGTTCATTTGATATAACTTTTCAGATAGAGTTTTTATCCATGAAGGTTTTATAAATAGCATTTTAATAAAAATTTATTAATCATTTATTTTTATAAATAATTTTTCGAAAAGTTTGACTAATTATTTTAATGGGATATTATCAATTTCATCCCTTGAGGTATCAGGTATTATCAGTTAGATGGTTAAGATTAAAAAAATAGGCAAACACCTCCCCTCTCAAACAGCAATATATTATTGTAATTAACGGACACAAATGAAATTACTAAACTATCCTTTGAGTAAATGTGAAAAATTGATAATTTCATATTATAGTAACAGATAAAGCAAGTTAACCAGCACCAGAGCAGCAACTTTACAACATTTGTATGTAGCAAGCAGCAACAGCAGCCAGCTGATCGAAAAAACAGAGCAGTAGTTAGCCCAAAATCACTATCCAACAGCGAAGAAAGCAAAATCTCTATATCATCTACGCTTGAGAATACAACACAGCCAGCAACAGTATAAATCTCTCTATACAAAATCTCTCAACCAGAACAAAAAATGCAGCAGGGAGAATAGCATGTTAAACAGCATGAAGGCAAGAACACAGATCCACCAGCAGTTCAAGGAACTCATAGGATACATCTCAGCCAGCAACAACACATTTCTAGAGTAGTATGAAAGCAGAGCAGCAATTCCAAGCATTTGAACAACCATTCCAACCATATCAACACAACTTCAAAAAAAAAAAATTATCGTAATTTCATTAATTCAAACTAGAATAAAAACTAAGCTAGGTAATTAACTATCAAGTTTGCAGCTCTCCAGCTGCGTGAAAGTACATAAAATCTCTGCAACTGAACTGGATCCAACTAAACTTTCCCCTTTACGATTTTACTATTGTTGCTTCTTCCTCGATCTTCCTAACAATTTTCCTCCTCTCCTCCGAAATAAATTTCAGCTATAACCTGACTAGATGATATATTAATTCTTCATATTCACTTATCGGATAACGGCAATGAAGGAAAAGTTTATCTCTTCAAGTAAGTTTTTTATTTACGTTATGACAATACTGAAGAACTTGATGGAGAAAGCTTGCTTATATTCTAATTTTTGTGATTTTGATTGAATAAATGCAAGCATAGGCTGCATTTCTGGAATGGCAATCAGATGCTAGATGTAAACACGATGCTACCACTACACCGATAGTTCAAGAACTCGTAGAAAGAAGGGCTCACCTTACAGACTTTTTCAATAAACATGCATGTCGTCGATTCTTTTTACATGATATTGCATATTTGTTTGTTTCTCTCAATAACCAGATTACTAAAATTGCAAGCAAAAGTATTCAAGACATTTGGGTATTTTATGGTGTAATTCGAAAAAAATCAAAACCAGAGACAATGAATTGATGATGGTGGCAAAGCTGAATGCAAGCAGTACGTGTGGCGTGATGGTGGCAAAGCTGAATGCAAGCAATACGTGTGGCGTGATGGTGGGAAAGCTAATTTCTTGCAAGCAGCGATAATGAGTCGGCGATGAATGTGCGTGGGGATTGGTGGCGCCGCTGATTTGGGGTTGTGATGACCGGTGGAGACGGCTTCTTTTGGTTAGGAATTTTAATGTTAGAAGTTAGGGTTTTTTTTGCTTTTTAATTTTATGAATTTTAATTAAAAAAATTATCCATTTAAATTGCAATATTTTTAATTTTTTATTAAATAACCAAAATACCCTCATTTCTGTTAAGTCAAATAACAGTGTTAAAAGTTTAGGGGAGATATTTGTCTATTTTCTCAATTTTAACCATCTATCGATAATACCTAATACCTCAGGAGTGAAAACTGATAATACCCCTTATTTTAATAGACAAATTTTTAATATTCTATTTTTAAATAAATAAAGTAAAAATTTTAAACTAAAGTAAAGGTATTTGGGACAATTTTACGTTTTAAAAAATTTGGAAATATTTTATAGCCAAAAGCTCAAATTTAAGGCTTTCTCTAGTAGAAGGAAAACGTATGGTTTTTTTTCATTCCAAAAAACTCTAATGCTAATCAATCAGCGTTCAAAATTAAAAAAAAGTATTATTATTAAAAAAATCTTTTTTGCTAATAAAATACTAAACCAAACATACTTTTTTTTTCTATTTATATAATTTAATAAGAAATTATAATAAATGTATCAATCAAATTCGATATTTTGTTCTAAGATGATTTTATTAGCTGTAATATTGTAGGAGCTAATCTTTGTTAAAAACCTTAAATATGTAATTAAGTCAATGAATTTAATATTTGAAACATATTTTTGTGATACTTTAGACTTTCTTAAAAACTATTTATTTTTAAAAATTTTATATTATATATAAAATAATTTTTTAAATTAAGACAATTTAGGTTTAATATTATAATTAACCATGTATAATTTAATTATTGACTTAATGTTAAATAATAACAATTAAGTGTAAACATAAATATAAAATTATTTTTAAATTATACAATTATTTTATATCCAATGATAATAATTCAAAAATAATATTTTTATCAATATAAATTAAATATTTATTCTTTATTAAATGTATTTCATTTAAATGATTTAATAAGTAATTCAGAATGGTGCAATTGTAGGATAGTTGTGTATACTTTTTAAAGTTTTGAGTAACAATCCTGATAAGTATTCTGCTACAAGTATGAATTTTAAGCAGCTCTTTTAACTTGCATTAGAATATAACTAAATGAGCTAGTTTTATTCTATTACAACTCCACATCACACACTATATAAACTCATGATTTCATGTTTAAAGGGATCACATTATAACATCACCACATCACATTATCGAAGTCTGAGATTCATTAGCAAAAAGTATTGACACTCCACACAGTATTAGAAAAATGACCATTACGAACGTCGAATTGGTATTGGTGATATGCTTTATTGACACTCCTTCCAGGTAATATAGTAGTCCCAGCCAACAATCCTTGACACCAAGTAAAGTATCAAGGCAAAAGTATTAGTATACAGCGTGCCTAATGCATCAGTGGTGTATTAAGACTATAATGTCACCAAAAAGGTATCTATGATTTTTTATTTTATTGTATTTGAAAATATTGATATGTTTATAATATTAGAGTAGGTTCAATTCATATGATGTTACTAGTTTTTTGCTAACATTAGATTAGTATCGACGAATGTTTCATATATTAAATAAATAAATAAATTTTTGTGCCCCTATTTATTTTTTAAATTTCAAATTTATTAAAATTATTAGTAATATAATAATGAAAATTGACTTGTAACATAAATATTATTAATTGAACTTTGAAAGTTTTCTACAATTTAAGTCATAATTCAATGACTTTCATACATCCATCTTCCACCCAATTCTAATTCCAAAGGTAATTCTAAATACAAAAATAAAATTAACTGCTGTGTACAAAGGTAGTTTCAAGTTAAACATTGTCTATAACAAAAGTATAAGTGTTAATCAATTATGGGCAAACAAAAGCAAAGCACAAATATATGGATTTTCAATCAAGAATCTCACAAATTTTCTTGAATCTTAGGCAAAACACAAGCACCAAAATTTAACACATGCAACAAAATAATTTAACAATTTTCCTTCAATGTAAGATAACAAATGTAACATTTAATCTGGATATGCATCATTTCATCTTGCCAACCATCTGTCATAAGTTAAACTAGCTATCTCTCCTCAAACTTGCATGTAGCACATTTAAGAAAATCAAATTTTAACATAAAGATTGAAACACTTACAATATACCATCTAAACGTCATTTATAAATAATAATATAAGAAAATTAACTTCAACAATAAAAAATTCAAATTCACATGCACGTACAAACAAAATAATGCCAATAATTGTAAACAATTATTAGAATATCATTTATTTAGGACCCAAATTTATGCACTCTCTTAGCCACTAAATACACATTAACTTATTATTATCTAGTTGGTCTTTGATATAAAAAACGTTTTTTTGCATACGATGCTAAAAAAATATAATCATATTTATGTCTAGTTTGATTCAATCATTGTGTTCCTTTACAGTGGTATTGGGACTAGCTTACTCCACATACACCATGGACTCATCGTTTATGTTCCATGTTTTTTTTAAGTATTTTTCAAGTATACAAGCGGCAACATGTGGCAATAACATAGCCCTCCATTCAAAAAAATTCAAACCAATCTTCTAAGGTTGCAACATTATGACTCACAAACTATCTAGTGCGATTCAAAGGATATGGTAGGCCTACCTCTTGTAATTTAGAAAAAGGTGTGAAAGCTTAATTTGGATATAGAGGCCCGGCAATCGAAGCCCATTGATAACTGTACAAGGCCTATGCAAGCAATTAAACAAGCACGACTCGACACATGGATTGGATAAATTTTACCCTCTCAACAAAGATATAAAAAAATAGTTTTTTATTATGACTAATAAAAGATTAAAATTCATGATAAATTTTTAATAAAAAATTAAATATTGATAATTGTAGGAGCTAATTTTTGTTAAAAACATTAAATATCTAATCGACTCAATCATTTAATACTTTAAATATATTTTTATAAAATTTGAGACTTTTATCAATGTACTCTTCATTTTTTTTAAAATCTATATAAAATAATTTTTTAAATTATAAAAATTCAGGTTTAATAATTATAATTTTTCATGTATAACCTAAGTTATTGACTTAATATTTTACAATAACAATTACATGTAAAAATAAAGATACAATTATTATTACATTATACAATAATTTTTTCAACGATAATAATTCAAAAGTAATTCGTTATCAATATAAACTAAATATTTATTTTTTATTTACTAAGTAATTCAGAATGGTGCAATTGTATAATAGTTGTCTATACTTTTTAAAGTGTCGAGTTGGAGTCTAGAAAATTGCAATTTTATCTCTTTAGTGTGGGTCAAAATCGTGCCGCAGATCAAATAATTTCTGAGATATATTTTTCCAAGAATAGATTTTCTGATATATTTTATTTCTTTAGTGGTGCAATTTTCTTTTAACTTCATGAAAGCAAATCAATTTACGCAACACGCCTAGCCAGCAACACTAAATAGCCAACAATCTTGACCCAAATGTTAAAAAATGATTAAAAACAATCTTGACAGCAATGATCTGCATGTATCAATAATTTAATAATCTTAAGTATCAGATACTTAATTTAATTTGATTATTAATATTGTTGTATATATCATCTGGAGAAGAAGCTCTAGCAATTAATGAAAATGGAGGTTGAAATAATTTCCACAGGGTGCACTAAACCTGCTTCTCCAACTCCCCATCACCTCAGAGACCACAAACTTTGTTTCTTGGATCAATATGTTCCTCATCAACAAATTCCTCTCGTTCTATTTTACTCGCTGAACAAAGAAGAAAACCTTTCCCCATCTGATATTAATCATATTGTTTCTAAACGATTACAGCTTCTAAAGCAGTCAGTATCAGAAACCTTGTCTCGCTTTTATATACTTGCAGGGAAGATCAAAGATTATTGTGCTGTTGACTGCAATGACGAAGGAATTTTTTTGCAGAGGCTAGAGTTGATAGTCTTCTCAATGATTTTCTCAGCCGTCCAGATATCTATTTGATGTCAAAATTCCTTCCTTACGACGGGAAATGGAGACCGATTCAAGGAAATCATGTAGCTGGTGTACTGGCTTTCTCAGCCTTCCAGATATCTATTTGATGTCAAAATTCCTTCCTTACGATGGCAAATGGAGACCGATTCCAGGAAATCATGTAGCTGGTGTACAAGTAACGAAGTTTGCTTGTGATGGAATTGCTGTGGGCATATTTGTTTCACATATGATTGCTGATGGAACAGCGTTTAGTTGGTTTCTCAAGAGTTGGGCTGCAAGAGCTCGTAAGAACAATGAAGAAGAAATACATCCTAGATTTGATGCTTCATCTCTTTTTCCTTACCAAGATGAATACCCAAGAGAAGAATTGCTAACACCTGTACTCACCTCACATTTGAAATTTGGCAAATTCGTAACTAAGAGATTTGTATTTGATGCATCAGCAATAGCAAGACTCAAGGTGGAGGCGACTCAAGGCTCCAAATAAAATAAGGGTATTTGAGATAATTTTATATTTTAAAAAGTCAAAAATTTAAATTTTAGATTTTTTTTAATAAAAGAAAAATATAAAAAATTTGAACATTATTTTATTTAAATGTTCAAAAAAACATTCAAAAAGCTATACTCTAATGCTGACTAAGCAATGTTCAAAATTTTGAAAAAGAGCTATTATTATTAAAAAAAATTCTGTTCACCAATGAGTAAAACCAATTTAAACGGATACTTATTTATTTCATATTTTATTCTATTAAAATTTTTATTAGCTATAATATTTTATGTAAGTTGTCTTAATCAAATTGATTATTATTATCAATTATCTTATTTTTAACTATTATAATTTATAAAAAAATTAAATATTTATTTTATTATATTATTTTGATGATTTGTGAATGATAATTTCACATATAAATAATTAATTTATTATTATTAAAAAGATGTAAAAATTTGATTTGTATTATCACATTTTGATAAAAGATTAAAATTAATTATATATGTTTTAATAACAAGTTAAAATTTGGTAATTGTAGGAGTTAAGTTTTGTTAAAAACTTCAAATATATAATATTTTAAAATTTTTTTTGTGATACTTGAGATTTTTATCAATATACTCTTTATTTTTGAAATTTTTATATAATATGATAAAATAATTTCTTAAATAAAAAAATTCAAGTTTATAATTATAATTACCCATGTAAAATTTAAATTATTGACTTAATGTTAAATAATAACAATTATATAAAAATAAAGATAAAATTATTATTAAATTATAATTATTTACTATCAATGATAATAATATAAAAATAATTTCTTATTAATATAAATTAAATATTTATTGTTTATTAAATATATTTCATTTCAACGATTTAGTAAGTAATTAAGAATGATGTAATTGTATGAAAGTTGTCTATACGATCTAAAGACTTGAGCTGGAGTCCAGATAATTACAAATTTTGTTTTTCTTTATTGTAGGTCAAAATCGGGCTTGGGCCTCATGGTGATCCAGACCAAATCGGAGTCTTGGACCCGTTGCCTTCCATTAGTTATATAATAATAATATTTAAAATATCTTTTAAGAATTTGATGATACATCCAATTTTTTATTTTATTTTTTCGTTGAAAGTTTCTCAAAATTTGTAAATCTTTTTTGTTAAAATAATATTATATTTTATATTTTTTTACTTCCTTTCAACTCTCATTCCTTATTTCTTTTGAATTCCTTTTCTTTCTTTATTAGATTTTCTTTCTCTTTATTTATCAGATTTTCTTTCTTTATCTATATAAAGACTTCTATTATATTATTTTAAATGAAAAGAAATCAAGAATTAATATTTTAATATGATATCGGAGTCAGTTTCTAGGTGGTTGTAAAATTCTATTCCTCTATCCTCTCTTACATCTGATTTACGTTTCGCATAAAAAAGAGTGTCAATTATTCTACATTGTCATCTCACTAAGCTGTCATCTCACTAAGCTATCATTTTTGTTATATATAAATTGAGTACTCTCTTTTTTTGAGTTAACTTTTGAGTTGAGTTCTACCTAAACTCATTTTTAACATTTTTTATTTAATGATACTATTATTATAATATAAAGTCATCCAAATTTGACATTCTTTTAAAAAAAATTAATAATCAAAAAGAAAATAACATGTACACGCTTTAAAATTGCCCATCTCCTTCCTATCTTTTCATATTTGTCGATCTCTTTTCAACTTTTCGTCATATTGATATCAAACCAATTTAAACCCCATGAAAGCAAATCAATTTACGCAACACAATCACACAGCAACTCTGAAGAGCCAACAATCTTGACCCAATTGGTAAAATGTTGATCATTATTGTATATAATATTAGAGTTAAATTGTTTATGAGAGAGATATAAATATTTTATATAGTTGTACAGTAATTTTATAGGTATCTGTGATTTTTTATATATTAAAAAGTGTTTATTAATATCACAATTATTATTAAATAAGGGGTATAATTAATATTTATTAATAAAATAAATTTTTTATATTATTTTTAAAATTATTAACATTAATTATTGGTACTCGTGAAACAACTTAATACCCGACAATCTTGACCCAAATGTTAAAAAGTGATGATTAGCTGACAATCTTTGACTCCAATGACCTGCATGTATAATAATTTAATATCCTTTAGTATCACATTATTTAATTAGATTATTAATTATCGTGAATGCTGTATATATCATCTGGAGAAGAAGCTCTGGCAATTAAAGAAGATGGAGGTTAAAATAATTTCTACAGAGTGCATTAAACCTTCTTCTCCAACTCCCCATCACCTCAGAAACCACAAACTTTCTTTCTTCGATCAATATGCTCCTCATCAACAAATTCCTCTCGTACTCTTTTACTCGCTCAACAAAGAAGAAAACCTTACCCCATCTGATATTAATCATATTGTTTCTGAAAGATTACAGCTTCTAAAGCAGTCTGTATCAGAAACCTTATCTCGCTTTTATATATTTGCAGGGAAGATCAAAGACCATTGTGCTGTTGACTGCAATGACGAAGGAATTTATTTTGCAGAGGCTAGAGTTGATAGTCTTCTCAATGATCTTCTCAGCCATCCGGATATCCATTTGATGTCGAAATTTCTTCCTTACGATGGGTTATGGAGACCGAATGCAGGAAATCATGTAGCTGGTGTACAAGTAACCACGTTTGCTTGTGGTGGAATTGCTGTGGGCATATTTGTTTCACATATGATTGCTGATGGAGTAGCGTTTAGTTGGTTTCTCAAGAGCTGGGCTGCAAGAGCTCGTAAGAACAATGAAGCAGAAGTATATCCCAAATTTGATGCTTCATCTGTTTTTCCTTACGAAAATGAATGCCCAAGAGAAAAATTGTTAACACCTGTACTCACCTCGCATTTGAAATTTGGCAAATTCATAACTAGGAGATTTGTATTTGATGCATCAGCAATAGCAAAACTCAAGGCTGAGGCAACTCGCTCAAGCGTTCAAAATCCAACCCGTGTGGAGGTTGTTACAGCACTCTTTGCCAAATGCTTCATGGCTGCTTTAAAGCAAAAACCTGATTCTGATAAGCCATTTTTGTTAACCCATGCGGTAAATCTGCGTCGAAAAGCCATCCCACAATTCTCAGAATACATGGGAAATTTCGTACGGCTTTCGTATGTAGTATTCAAAGATCCTGATGAAGAGTTACATGATTTAGTTCGCCAACTGAAGGAGGGAATTGCAAAAGTTAATAGAGATTTTGTGAGTAACCTACAAGGTGACGAAGGATTGCTTAATCTTATTGAAGCAGTCAAATATGAACGTGAAGTTTGTGATGCTGCTGTTGATAAAATTTCGTTTTCTAGTTGGTTTAATTTTGGGATTTACGATCTTGATTTTGGATGGGGAAAGCCTGATTGGGCGGGCATGATTGGTTTAAATGATTCAGCTACTTTTCATAATGTGGTTATGTTGATGGATACAAGAAAAGGGGATGGTATTGAAGCATGGGTATATTTGCTCGAGGAAGAGATGGCCAAGTTACTGCTTGACAAAGAGCTCCTTGCCTTTGCTACAGTAGATCCAAATCCATTAAAATAACATATATAAAGAGTACAAGGGTTTGATTCATAAGGATGTCTTTTCTTTTTTTCTCTGGTTCAAAGCTTTTTTTTTTTTTTCTGTGTCAAAGCTGTAACTCGAATTACTAATATGTTTTGTATTTCGCGTTAATAATGATTTTATATTTCGTATAAAATTCAACTAATGATTTGCGTTAAAAAAAGTCAAATGCTGCAACAGCATTTCAAGATCGACCTGGGGGGATGTGGAGCCATCAGCCCTAGTAAAGCCGTGCCACCATTACCAAGTTCTTCACTCCTTTCATGATTCCAATTCCATCGCCAAGAATATCAGAATGTAGAGCTACAGTAAACTCGGCTGGTTTAAAAGCAAGCCAGAACCTAGAATTATTAGAGTAATAATAATTTGTGGTGAACAATTAAAGAAGTTAAAAATTAATTTACAAATATTAGAAACAAAAAATTTGTATTTGTAATTAATATTTAAATTAATTTATAAATTGACTGGGTTTACAAATTAATATTGTAAACTAATTTTTTTAAAATTTTATATTGAAAGTAATTATTAATTTAATTTGTATAATAATATTATTATTGTGTAATATATAGACGTTTTTGTAAAACACGTGATGCCAGCAAACTGCACACCACCACGGTAATTACTTCATGACAGCAACTCCATACTGCTAAACGCTCATGCAGGAACACCACCACGCACGCTTTACCAACCGGCATCTAAGTCATGCGGTAGATGGGTCTTGGGATCGGTGAACCTTGAAACCGTCAAAGTGATGTATGTATTGGAAAGTAGCTCTTACAATGAATAAACTTTTTATTTTTTTTACATAATCAGGGATTAAGGCCCTAATCATTATTTAGTTAAGTGAAGTTGACAAATATATATGACTTAATATTCCACTTCTATCACACTGACATTTAGGTAAAATTGTTGGATCCTTCATTTAATATTGGACTTATATATAAATAATTATATTTTTTATAAATTATCAAATAAAGTCGAGTCTGAATTAAAAGTGATTTACTAAAAATTTTGGTAATTGGACATTGACGTATCTAATAGAATATGAGCTTTTTAATGTGTAGAGATTAAAGGGTAATTTTTATTTTTATAATGGGTTAAAATAAAAATATCAATAAGATAACATGATAGTTGTTTTCTATATATAGTAGTTATAGTTCCCAGATTATATGTAATATTATTTTCTTAATATCCCATTATCATAAAATACTCAGAGAGAAATAAATGATTTTCTAAAAAAACGTGTTAATTTGAAAAGCCAACTGCAAGATTTTAGAAAGCAATTTTAGATTATGGATTCAGTTACGCTTCCGCTCTTATATTGATTTATTCTTGATGATCTGACATTAACGATTCTATGTTTTAGGTGATGGTTTTCACCAAAGAGAAAATTATTTCTAATAAGTGGTATCAGAGTCTTTTCATGTTGAATCATTAGGAATAAATTTAGAATAAATCAGGATCAATAATTGAGAATAAATTAAAAATAATTAGTAATCCTTATTCGTATAATTTTTTTTTTAATTTTTGTTGCATTCGTGTTTTGAGTATATATATATTTTATTGTAGCCGGCAATTCATCACCGTCGGCGTTAGAGTTTCAAGCACGGCCAGTAGGCAGCATCGATGGGATAGTCGCGACCTGATGGTCGCGGCAGAGGAAGAAGACGGCAACCTTGGCCATTGCATATATATAAAAACAAAAGGGGGAGATCGGCGGTTGCCCACCACTGACACTGAGAGACCGACACGAGCTCTTCGCCGCACCGTCAAGACGAAGCCACGACCATCTGGCCACGACATAAGGCGACGGCGGCCAAACGGCCGCCTTTTTTCTCTCAAGCAGGGGCTATCATTTGGTAGTTGGAAACTCTAGGGTTTCCTTACTAAAAGAACACGGACCCATTAAGGCCTGTGCTAGAAAAAGGCTACAGGCCTTTGGCCCGCAGCTAAAAGAAAAAAAAAGTCTGGGTCTTAGGGCTGGAGTAGGACTTGGGTTGTGTTAACCCGATCCGGTCTAATCCCTAACCTAGTCAAGGCCAAACCTGGCAAGGTCTGGTCAACGGTCAACTATTGAACATTTACCGTTGACCCAAATTTAAAAAAATAAAAAAAAATTAAAAAGAAAACTAAAATTTTAAGGATTAATTCAGTACTTTTTTAAATTCAAATATTGATTGTTTTGGTATATATATTTTGACATGAATTAATTGAAGCAACATGTCGCCAAAGTAACCTCTCTTGTGGAAATTAATTTTATTTTGAAATATAAACGGTTTTGTACATGTAACTTATGTGAATATTAATCGGCCTAAAGGAAGGTTAATATTTAATAGAATTATATGTACATTTTGTAGTAATAAATGTGTGATGATTATTCGGTTTTACATATGAATAATAAATTAGCCCAAAGAAATATTTATTTTTCAATATGTTCTTTTTATCAGTGTTTGATTATTATACCAAGATATCACTTACAAGTTAATATTTTATCTAAAAATAAAATATTAATGGAGTGCTCCGTATCTTGAGATGGGATTTACCTTGTTTCCATTTATTTTTTTTTTAAGACTTACATGAGCTTGTTTTGATTGTTCGTTGTTCTCTGATTCAGGTTTGACTCCTGTTAATATTACTGCCAATATCAATTCCATTGCTTTGCTAAATGGCTCAAACTTCAAGTTGTGGAAGGAGAATCGCGAGATAGTTCTCGGGGTCATGGATCTTGATCTTGCATTAAGAGAAGATTGTCCCCCACCTCTTATAGACAAGAGTACCTCAGACGATAAGAGGGAGAAAGAAAGGTGGGAGAAATCGAACCGTATGTGCATGATGATAATGAAGAGAGCCACTCCAAAAGCACTCAGGGGCACTATGTTTGAAAAGATTAGCTAAGGATTTGTTTGTTAATATTGAAAAGAGGTTTGTCAAGAATGAAAAGGCTGAAATGTGTACACTTTTGACAAACCTAATTTCAATGAGGACAAGGGTAAAGGTAATATCAGGGAGTACATTTTGAAGATGTTTCATCTTACTTCTAGACTAAAGGCAATTAAACTTGACATCTTTGATGACTTGTTGGTGTGCTTAGTTCTGATATCTCTTCCATTACTGTGCAGTCAGTTTAAGGTGAGCTACAACTGTCAGATACTCATCTCACACTGTGTTTAGGAAGAAGAAAGGCTAAGACAAGAAAAGGCAGAAAGTGCTCACTTGACCTCACACCCTAAGGATAAAGGCAAGAAAAGGAAGAAGGATAAGGACGCTGCAGATACAACACCTCAAAAGAAATAGCAAAAGAAATTGAATTATTCTTAAGGTAATGGTTGTTTCTTCTGTAGAGCTGAAGGGCATAAGAAGAAGTAATGCACTAACTATCACGTATGGCGTGCTAAGAAAGGTATGCTTCTTAACTTGGTTTTTTCTGAGGTTAATTTATCTTCGGTGTCTAGACACACGTGGTGGATAAATTCTGGTGCAACAACTCACATCAGTGTGTCTATACAAGGTTGCCTGAGTTGTCGAAAGCCAAATAATACTGAAAGATACATTTATATGGGCGATGGCAAGAAAGTTTAAGTTGAGGCGATTAAAAAATTTAGATTATTGTTAAAGATTAGATTTTATTTAGATCTTGATAAGACATTTATTGTACCGTTTTTTAGACGGAATTTAATTTCTATTTCTACTTTGGACAAATTTGGTTATTCTTGTTCATTTGGGAATGAAAATTTTAGTTTGTTTCATGATTCAAAATTAGTTGGTTCCAATTCTTTATCAGGTTACGATAACCTTTATTCGCTTGATACAATTACTTCATTTAATGAATCCATGCACTTAAGTTCACGAGGCATTAAGAGAAAATTAACAAATAAGAATTTGGCTGCATTATGGCACAAGTGATTAGGTCATATCTCTAGATAGAGAATAGAGAGACTTGTGTCAGATGAAATTCTAGATCCTTTAGATTTCACAAATTTTGATATTTGTGTTAACTGTATAAACGAAAAACAAACCAACAAAAGGAGATTTGAAGCCAATAGGACACTGGACGTATTAGAACTTATACATACGAACATTTGTGGGCCATTTCCTATGGTTGCTTGGAATGGTTAACAATACTTTATAACGTTCATTGATGATTTCTTCAGATATAGCTATAGATATCTCATTCATGAAAAGTTGCAGGCTGTGGATGTTTTCAAAAATTACAAGGTTGAAGTTGAGAACCAACTCAGCAAAAGGATTCAAAGCGTTAGATCTAACTGTGGTGGTGAGTACTATAGTAGATATGATGGCTCAGGTGAATAGCGTCCAAGACCGTTTGCTAAGTTCCTAGAGGAATGCAATATTGTCCTACAGTACACCATGTCAGGTTCGCCCACCATGAATGGTGTTACTGAAAGATGAAACAGGACGCTTAAGGACATGGTGAGGAGTATGATTAGTCATTCTACCTTACCAGAATCTTTATGGGGTGAAGCACTTAAGATTGTAGCATATATCCTTAACAAAGTTCTAGCTAAAGCAACTGCCAAAACTTCTTATGAACTTTGGACAGGCAAGAAGCCTAGTCCAAAGCATTTGCACGTTTGGGGGTTGTCCAGTTGAGGCGAGGCCTTATAGGCCTAAAGAAAAGAAACTAGACTCAAGAACGGTGAGTTACTATTTCATTTGATACTCTAAAAGATCCAGGAGGTACAAGTTTTATGATACGAGAACTAAGTCAATTTTTTAGTCAGAAAAAGCCCGGTTCTTTGAGGATGTCAAGCTTAGGGGTAGAGATAAAGTTAGGGACTTTGTCTTTGAAGAGAAATATATGGATATTCCCACAGGTGTTATTGGCATTGATTAGGATTCGATTCTTGACCTTGTTCAAGACACAAATAAAGACAATGTCAGAGAACCTCCCATTCAAGAAATTGTTTCAGAAAAACAAGCTCTAGCACTTCAAGAACCTATTCCATTAAGACGATCCACTAAAGAGAGGAGAAATGCATTTCCAGATGATTACATTGTATTTCTCCAAGAACATGAGGTAGATATTGGAGTGATGAAAGATGATCCTATCAAATTCTGTCAAGCCATTGAAGGTTCTAACTCTCAAAAGTGGATTGATGCCATGAATGAGGAGATTAAGTCCATGAAGGACAATGACGTGTGGGACCTTGTCCCATTGCTAGAAGGTGCAAAATTCATTTGTTGCAAATGGATAGTTAAGACCAAGAGGGATTCAAAAGGTGTTGTGGAGAGGTACAAGGCATGTCTTGTCGCAAAGGGTTTTACACAGAAAGAAGGCATCGACTATAAAGAGACTTTCTCTCCGATTTCTTCGAACGACCATTTTAGGATCATAATGGCATTAGTGGCGTATTTCAATCTTGAGTTACATTAGATGGATGTGAAGACGGCATTTCTCAATGGTGACATTGATGAGACGATTTATATGGTGCAGCCAGAAAACTTTGTGTCGGGAGGCCCAAATAATATGGTTTGCAAAATTAAGAAATCCATATATGGACTCAAACAAGCGTCTCGACAATGGTATTTCAAATTTTATTAGGTGATCATCTCGTTCGGGTATGAGATGAATTTGGTCGATGATTGTATATACCATAAGTTTTATGGGAGCAAATATATCTTCCTAGTTTTATATGTCAATGACATATTGCTTGCCAGTAACAATATAGGCTTATTATACGAAAAACCAAAACATTTCTAGTTTAAAATTTTGAAATGAAAGATCTTAGTGATGCCTCTTTGTATTAGGTATCCGGATACACCGGGACTATTCTCGGGGGTATTCTTGGGTTGTCACAAAAGAGCTATATAAAAAAAGTTCTTAAGAGATATGGCATGTAGGATTGCAAACTAGGTAATACCCTTATGGCTAAGGGAGACAAGTTTAGTCTCAAACAGTGCCCTAAAAATGACATTGAGAAAATGGACATCCAAAAAATTCCTTATGCCTCAGCAGTAAGGAGTCTTATGTATGCTCAGGTTTGTACGTGCCCAGATATTGCGTACGTTACTAGGATGTTGGGGAAATATTTAAGCAATCTAGGAGTAGACCATTGGAAAGCAGCTAAACGGGTCTTGCGGTACTTACAGAGAACAAAAGACTACATTCTCACATATCAAAGGTTGGATAAGCTTGAGATCGTTGGGTATACTGACTCTGCTTTTACTGGATGCCAAGATAGTATGAAATCTACGTTAGGCTGTATCTTTTTGCTAGCTAGAGGTGTTGTCTCTTGGAAGAGTGCTAAATAGTCTCTTATAGCCTCTTCTACCATGGCAACAATTTCATAGCATGTTTTGAGGCGTCCAATCATGGAGTATGGCTGTTGAATTTTGTCACGGGGCTGCGCATAGTAGATGGTATTGAGAGACCACTCAAGTTGTTTTGTGACAATAAATTAGCAATTCTGTATTCTAACAACAATAGGAGCTCGACGAAGTCAAAGCATATAGACATCAAGTTCCTAGTTGTTAAAAAAAGAGTTTAGAGTGGAGAGTTGTCTATAGAGCATATCGGAACAAACTTCATGGCTACGGATTCGCTTACTAAGTGAGGGATTGCCATCTAAAGTGTTTCATGAGCACATTGCTCATATGAGTGTTATGTCATTTAATGACATTTAGTTTTAGTGGGAGTTTGTAATTTTAGATGCTCTTATGATAATAAACATATTTTCAGTTATTACAATTTATGGATATTTTGAGGTTATTTTCTACATAAATAAAATTTTAGATTATTTATACTCTGATTCTAGTATGGTTTGATCTGACTAAGATTTAAGGAGGATCAGTTGAAAATAAGCATGTTAAGATCACATTGCATGAAATTCCCATGCTACACATCCACTTCATAATCCATGTCATTCAGTTGTATCGATATATGTGACCATTGATAGGTTGAGTTACGACAGATGTGACGAAGACCGCTTTGATCCTATGTTAGATACATTTTTGTTATGACAGCAAAGTTGAGTTCATTTTGGTTATTTTTGCAAAGCATAATTATAAGGTTACACATATAACCTAAGTAGGAGATTGTTGGATCCTTAATCCAACATTGGGCTTATATGTGAATAATTATATTTTTTGTAGACTGTCAAATAAAGTCGAGTCCAAATTAAAAGTGATCTACTAAGGTTTTGGATAATTGGGCGTTGATGTATCTAAAAGGATGTGAGCCTTTTAATGTGTAGAGATTAAAGGATAATTTCTATTTTTATGATGGGCTAAAATAAAAATACCAATAAGATAACAGGATAGTTGTCTTATATATATAATGGTTATGGTCCCCAGATTACATATAATATTATTTTCTTGATATCCCATTATTAAAAAATACTCAGAGAAAAACAAAGGGCTCTCTAAAAAAATATGTTAATCTGGAAGGTTAACTGCAGAATTCTAGAGAGTAATTTTAAATTATGGATTCAAGTATGCTTCCACTTTTATGTTAATTTATTCTTGATGATTTGATATGAATGATTCTATGTTTTGGGTGATGATTTTCACCAAAGAGAAATTATTTCTAACAAGAAATGCCTCTGTAATCAATGAGAATTAAATCGTAACGAGATAAGTAGTGAAAGTCTTTCTTTTTTGAATAAGCAAGTAGAGGCATTATCACCGGAACGTTCTTTCCCTTATAGTAGTGAGTAGTAATTCACGTGGGATGGCCACCTCTTCTCTCCCATCTCATGTCTATATAAAACAAGGTGCTTCAATGAGAAAGGTAAGTCTTTCCTTTCCTGTCTATATTTTTCTGCTTTGATTGTCGGAGAGCGTTCATTAATGATACAAACGACATCTATTTACTTTCTTTGTGTTTTACAGATATTAACCATTGCAATATTCATAGTAGTCCACCTCGTTATTAAGAGCTGCCAACCAGCTTATTCATCAAATCTACGACAGTTATCGAGATAGAGTTATCAAATTTATTGAGGACGATTTTCTCGTAAAAATTGACAAAATTTTTGTTTGTTGACTACTCCATCCTAGGTAATAACTTTTATTGCATCGAAAAATTCTCTCTTATTTTTTTTATCTAAAACTTAAATTATGATTAATAAAAACATTTCGAGAGTGTCTATTGAATATGTGATTCTGAGATGTCTCTTATTCCCTAGATTTCTTTCAAAATCAGTTATTTCACAAAGAGAATAACTTACAACTTCTTATTGTTTGTCTTACTGAACTAATTAATCCAATAGTTTCTAAATATATTAAAATATTTATTTATTTAAAATAATAATTATATCCCTATTTAATGGTAGTTAGTTAGAATAATTATTTTATACTCCTAACTAAAATCATATATACTAGTAATGATAAGTATTTATTTTATAATTTGTTCATAATAAAATATTCATTAATAAAAAATATAACAAAATTAAAATTCAAAAATTTTATAGTACAAATTTAATTACTTATTAGAATTAAAAATAACAAAATACTAATTTATTAATTTTATTTATTTTACAATGTATTTATAATTAATTATGAATATATTATCATTTAAATAATATATTTAGATATAGTAAAAATAAAGGTAAAATATATTAAAGCATAATAAATTTCTTGGATATTCTTTATCATTGTGGTATAGAATAATAATATTTATTTTATTAATGTGTTTTTGATAAATAGGTTGTATTTTATCAAATATTAAAGACAAAATAGTTATTTTCACTAAATAATTATTATTTTATAAGAATATTAAATGAGTACTTTTACAATCATCGGGATTAAGTAGTTTAATAGGCTAAATCTTAAGAACCTAAACTTTTTTCTTTTTTCTTTTATAATTATTTTTACAAAATTTTAAAAAATAATATAATATTAAATAAAATCATTAAAAAAATTGTGAATTAAATTTATTGATTTTGAAATTAAATAAATATAAAAAATTACCAATATAAGTGTTCTATCGGCAGTGATGAAAACAACGTTATACAATAATTAATTAAAATATTTTTAAAAAATGTGATGATGCATGCAATTTAATTTGGTTTTACTTTTTGGTTGAAAGTTTCTCAAAATTTGTAAATCTATTTTATTTGACAATTATATTCTTAGAACAAAAGAACTTTTACCATCTAACATCTATTAATCAAATTGCATTCACAAAAGTTTTAGGATCCTAAAAGGTATTTTCTGTTTTCACTATATATGTTCAATAGAGATACATTTACTTTTTATTTTTTTATTATAAAAAATTAATTTTTAATTTTTTTTGTTTAATATAAAGCAACTAAATATTTTTGCTATATATTTTTTCAATAATAAAATTACCAATTAATTGTCACTTATTGACTTTATTATGATACAAACTCATATTTTGATAATTACAGAATATATCGCTATATCAAAACAATGAAAAGGGAGATATGCACAAGTAAGGGCTCAAAGTTAGAAGAATCAAGTAACAAACTTAGTATTAGTTGTATGTATGCATGTATGTGCGTTTGTGTTTGTAGTAATTGTATAACCTCCCATTTTCATACACAAGCATGGTCTGAAACAAATTTATTTGCCAAATTTTTATCGCATATTTTTCATAACATTACTTAATTTGCAAATCTAGGTTCGTGAAAAATATTTCTGATTTTAGGGTAGAACTTTTTAGGGACCAAAATGCAAACATTTAAAACTTAGAAAGGACACTTACATGCTAAGTTTTGATACGCGAAAACTGGACCAAAATGCAAGATTTTGAGATCTGAATAAGGAACAAATTTCTAAAATTTTCAAACCTTTTAGAAAATAGCTTTTTTATATTTAGTTTATGTGAATATCCAAACCGGTTCACGCGAACTAGTGTAAAATCAAGACAACTAAATTAGGCCATCTAATCGACCAAATGGTCATTTCCAATGATTGAATTCTAAAATATTTTTTAGGGTTTTTCAAAATTTTTCTCTAACGGCTAGTTTTCTGTCCTAAGTTAAATGTAGGATTTTTCATACGGTATGGGAAATTTTTAATATTTTCTCAAAATCTTAAGTGCCTACTAACATCTCTTAGCTTCAAAATCACATCTCCAACTTACACATTGTAAGTTCAAAGTTCTACACATCTTGTTTTCTTATTTATAATCTTTTGAAGGTTTAAGACTACTGATGGCAATAAAGCGAGTGGGGATAAGGGAGCCTTTTCTATTGCCCACGCCGTTTTAATTTTAATCTCTCTTCCATACCCCAATCCACAATAAAATTTAATGAGGGGATGGAGAATCGTCATATGGGGAATGGATCACATTTTCCATTTATTTTCTCCATTTTTTGTACTTATTTATATTAAATACTAACGAAAATTATCATTAGTTTATTATGATATTATTAATATATAATAGTTATATTAAAATATAAATTTAACTACTTGATAGGATAAACAGATTATGAATTATAAAAACTTTTAATGAAATATTACTTGCAAATATTTATTTTTATTTAAAAAATAACATATTATAATGTATTAGTATATATATTTGAGGAATGTGGTAGGAATGGGATGGAGAGTACTAAATTGTTGCCCCACCCTATTAATAATATGAGGATTAATCTCCCTCCATTATCTGCCCTATTTCTCGTTGTATCATCCCAATTTTATCCCATTCAGGATAGATCCCCATGGATCCTCCAAACTCGTAGAAAATTTTATCATCTCTATATAAGACTTGTTGCTATCTTGTTTTCTATTTGAGATAGAGTGAAAGAAGTGGGTCTTACATATGGGTTAGGTGAGGTTAAGTGATTGGAGAGAGTAGTCACTTGTAAGGTTTAAAGGTTACCAAAACTCCCTTTTGATGTAATTTGAAGTCTTGAGTTTTCAAAGCTTGTTCTTAGTGAAGTCTTGAGTTTAAAATGATAATTATATCTTTAACGGTAGTTAAGTTAAAAAAATATTTTTAAACTCCTAAAAAAATGATATATACTTATAATGAAAATGTTGTTGCGGAAGTAAAATTTTCTGAGAATGACCTGTCTTAGTGAGATTAGGACTCTCGATCATTCTCTCATATGTAAAGAATAGCTAAAAAAAGTAGAAGAATTTCTGAAAATTCCTTTTTCTATTTGTGTTTTCTGAAAATAAATAGGATAAATTTTTAAATTCAAAATAGCAAAACGATTCTTTTTGTACCACAGTAAAAACCACCTAAAAAAAGTAAAAATAAACA
Source organism: Melia azedarach (assembly GCA_028052125.1). Taxonomy (NCBI): domain Eukaryota; kingdom Viridiplantae; phylum Streptophyta; class Magnoliopsida; order Sapindales; family Meliaceae; genus Melia; species Melia azedarach. The sequence continues at coordinate 15,361,927 of CM051398.1, read as the reverse complement.
AGGAACCAATAAGGACAAAATCTTAAAAATAAAATAATAATATCTGTTATGGCAATGTTATTTCAGTGTCCTCCTCATCGAGAAAGGATTCGATCCCGAATAAAAAGAACTGTTAGAGTAGCATAAATCATATTGAAAATACTCAAACAAATCAACCATATTGAGAGTTGGTAAAATCTGTAGAGCAAACGATAGTTTAAGGACATAAAGCGTTATCAATAATCTTCTTAACAACTCGAAAAGGTCCCCGCTTCTTTGCCTGAAATTTGTCGTAAGTTTGCACAAGAAATCTTCCTTTCCTTATAAATGCCATTACCATATCTCTTTCTGCAAAGACCTTCATGCACGTGTTTTTCAGCTTGCTTCTTATATCTATCATTAGCTCTAGTGATCATCTGCTTTACCTCTTACTAAGTGTCATGTATCCATTTTACAAATTCATCTATTGTCTTGCTTTTGGATTGAGGGAGCGATAGAAGATTAATATTATAATTAGAAACTTTAGAATAAACAATGGAGAACAGGGACCTTCCAATGGATGTGTTCACCATGCTATTAAAAGCAACTTCAGCTTGTGAGAGGGCTATATCCTAATATTAATTTTGATTTATCCCATGCTATACTTCTCATCATATTTCCCAATGTCTTATTTCACAATTTTCTTTAAGAATAAACTGGCCATATGAGTAGCATCATGAGTCTTTTTATCAGGCATAAAATGAGTCATTTTAGAAAATTGGTCAACAACCTCCATGACTGAATCCATCAATTTTTGGTTTTAGGAAGCCCCAATACAAAATCCATGCTTAATTTCACCCATATATTGTCAGGAATAAGCAAATGAGTATATAAATCAAAGTTTTGAGAATTACCTTATTGCACACCTTTGGAAAAAGTTGGTGTTCTTTAGTCCTGGCTAATAAAACCTTAATTTCTTCAAGTAAAATAATAATGTTATCTCGACCTGCGTGGGCTGCTAAGCTGCCAACATAGTTGCCATGATTTGTGCTTAAATACAAGTATAAACCTTTGAAGGAACAAAATCCATCTAGCATCCACTCTATTCAGATTCTTTTGAGAGTTTAAGAACTAGAGTGCATGATTATCACTGTGCAAAAATGAACTCCATCGGTATAATGTTATGTTCCCAGTGCTCAAGGCATTCCTATCTACTTTGAATGGAAGGTCAAAATTGGGTAATGCAACGACTAGTGCTGAACTTAGCTTGTCTTTGATTAACTGAGAACTCTTCGCTTAATCTTGTCCCCACTAAAACTGCCCTTGCTTTATACAATTGTTGATAGACGACACGAGTGTGCTAAATTTTTTAATAAATAGCCTATAAAACGTAGCAAATCCATGAAAATGCCACACATCATGAATAGTGCTTTGCAGGCCAATTTTTAATAGCCTGAACCTTACTTTCATTTGCTGAAATCCCCTTTGCACTAATGATTAAGCCTCAAAAACAGAAACTTACTGACAGAAAGTTACTGTTCTTAATATTTAAATAGAGTTGGTTTTCCCTTAGTGCTAGCAAGACTTCTCTAAAGTTCCTCAAATGGTCCTCCTAGTTTTGCTATAAACTAGTATCTCATCAAAGTATACAATTGCAATCTTTCTAATGAACGGTTTAAGTACTTGATTTTAAGCTTTATAAAGTGCTTGGTGCGTTGCAAAGGCCAAAAGGAAATACTTGCCATTCATATAAGCCTTCTTGGGTCTTAAAAGTAGTTTTCCACTCATCCCTGAGGCGTATTATGATCTGTGGTACTTGCTCCTCAGATCTCGAAAATATTTAGGAGCCAGATGTTGGCTATATTTATTAATATTTTATTAAACATATAAATATCACAATCTCAATTGTAAATATAAATTATAACAAAAGTATTAAAATAAATAAATGATAAATTAAAATAAAAAGGGTAAAGAAATTTTGGCCTGAGCATAGTAAGGCACGCTAAAAAGTGTTATCCTAAAACCAAAGAGTCATTCTCTCATGTAGGTAGTGATGATTCTCTATGATTTTAAGATTCAACCTAATGTTTGCAGCCAATCTCTTCGATGAACACGACCATCGGAAGATAAACGTCAAGTTTTCGGTGTTACAATTGCTAATATAACTTTTGTTAAAATATATAGACATATAGTTTTCTCTTCTCTTTTTTCTTTTTGTTTAGTACATCAAAATACATACAAAATACTCTTTATATACTAATAAAATATTTTAAGATTTAAGAAAAATATTAAAACACATTAATATTTTTTTGTAACTTATATATTAAATCTAAATAATTGATAGGATTAATGGTATAAATTAAATATTATAACCGCCATACAATAATAATAATTTATAAAATATAACTCATAAAATTAAATAATAGTTTTAAAACATTTTTCTCCAACAATCCTCCACAAAATATTTTAAAACCTTTGGAAATGAAATATGAAAATTTAGTTATATATTAAGAAGAAAAAAAAAAGATAATAAAATATATTTTAGCAATATTCTATTATGCAATAGGTATAGGTGTCTTTCGGACTTGAACCTATACTTAGTGTTAAAGTATTCATTTGAGGAACTTGAGTGAACTAAGTCTTAAACTCAGATCCTTTAATCAAACTTCAACTATAATACACATAATAGTGACAAAAACTTGGATACACAGGTTAACGCTATTAAAAGCCATGCGCTCTATCTTGATTCTGATGAAAGCTTTTAGAGAATAACCCAATTCTCATAGTTGCGGTCCCACGACGACTCTCACTTAGGTGAGTTCTCCAAAGGTATATGTGACCTAACCTCGTAAGAATTTATTTACTTTGAACTCATTCTAGGTAAAAACCCTTCCTAATATCACAAATTATAGTACTATGCCATAAGGATGAGCAGAAGCATACCTCCTCTAAGATATGTCCATAAAATTGTAGTGCTAAACAAGTCACGCAGTATGGATTGTTTCTACCCACTGAACCTCTTTCATGGGGTCTCCAATCATAGAGGTTGGGTTCCTTTCCTAGGTGACTTCCTTGTGGGTTTAAGCACATCTCCCTTGACATTTATATATGACTTTTCGTAAAAGTCTCTTATTAAATTGATCAATTTTATTTATTTAAAAGTCGTATATTGATAGAGCTCTACACCAACTCTAATTTGTAACTTGCACTGATCTTTAATATTTTACTCATCAACTTCTCGTACCTAACATAGTTGAATTTCTCAAGTAACTCTTTATATATATATATATATATATATATATATATATATATAATATGTGCAAATACATTAAATTTTATTATTATATATTTGTATTTTTATTACTTAATTATTATTATCCCAAGAAAATATTATGATAAACCCCCATAGTTGAGAAATATTTTGAGACTACTATTTCTCATATGTATTTTTTACTAAATTATTATTATTCATAGAATAATAATCTCCAATAAAATATTATGAGAAACCCCCACATTTGAGAAATACTTTATGATTTCTATTTCTCATATGTCTTAAATAATTTTAGATATTGTGAATGAAAAATATAAATTTTTCTATTAGTATCTCTTTCTTTTTGAATATATATATATATATATATATATATGTATGTATGTATGTATGTATGTATGTATGTATGTATGTATGTATGTATGTATGTATGTATTACTTACATGTACAAATTCTATATAGCTAATACTCTACAAAGAATATATAACCTTATAAAGTAATGTATAACACTTCATATTTTATAACTTCAAGCACAAAGCAATATAATTTTTAACTATGGTGAATAAGGTGAAAACTAAATAAATAGACATACTTTATATTAATATTCACCACCATGTTTATTAAAAAAGAAAGGAAACATTAAAAGAAAAATATTATCATAGTTAATTATAAAAGTTCTAAATATGCACAATATATTTTGCAAATTAAAATTTTCTTGTAAATTATACTATTATTAATATCTTTAATTACTAAAATAATTGAATATTCTCATTAATAACCTAATAAATCTCCTTTACACGAATATTATGAATTAGCCAACTCTTTAATAGTAATTATTTGTCAAGTATTAATAATAACAATTCTTAATATGCTATTTACCTATGCATAAAATATTTATGAAATTTCTATTACAAAATTATGCTTAAATCATTCAATGGAATATCATGAATATCATGCAATTTTTAATGAAAATTTTAACAACAAATCATTGGCTAAATAGCATATAATTTTTCCTAAAAAATGAAATATTCAAAACTAAAATATACTTTAACACAACTTAATAATTGAATAAATTTGTCAATATTATCATAACATATTTAATAGTCCACCATTGCATACAAATCTTATAATATGTGTTTATTGTGACACAACATTGCTATCATTCTTTGATGCGTTCATAGTAATTAAATATAGCTATGCACAAAGATAGTATAATAGTAGCATATCGGCAATCCAAAACATCATAAAAATGATATAACTTAATGTATCATTTAATTATTCACATAATAAAATGCAGCGTGTCAAAACTTTTGAATTACAAAAGTAATGATAAATCGCATATAATAATGTTTATGAAGATAAATCACATTCATAAATAATTTGCTCCAAGTCAAGGATTATAATAAATAATTTTGGATCGCATTCATAAACAATTTGCTCTAAGGGGCTATTATAATAAATAATTCAAGATTATTAAGGCAAATTGAAGATGCATATAATATCATTCACATCAAATATAAGAAATGAGATAGATTGAATTAACACATTAATATTACCCTAAATACATTATTTTAACAAAAGATTAATTATGACATATTTGATAAAGAAAACAAATTATTCACATGATTCATTTGGGTATGTCCCACAAGAAAATTTTGACAAAAAGGAGTAATCACTAATTTATAAATCCAACATAAATGCAAATTCCATATCTTCCAACAAATGATGGAGGTACAAGCTATAAAAAATTTCGACAAAAAATAATAATATATTCACGAAACTTACAAAACTAAAAGGGTAATATAATATGAACATAACCATAGTTTAGAACAATTATATATATATATATATATATATATATAACTATTTATAAGATCTGAACCCTATGCATGCAGTATATATAATTTCATTATCTTTATATAAAAATGACTATAGGCTTATGGCAATGAGTACAAAGGAATTTCAAACAATTACTTTCCTAGCATAAATAAAAACAATAAATGTTGATTTAGGATAAATGGAACTTTAATAGTCTCAGAGATTTTCAATGTAATTTTACAACACACATTGACTGATCTATAAAAACCCAAGATGGTTCCAAGTATTTTAAAAAAAATTATAATAATAAAATTATATAAACTCATGCAACGCATACCATACAATTTATATATATCCAATTAAAATATAATTTGTGTTAAACACAAAATTTACAACAAACGCATATGCAAACAATGCAAAATATTAATTTTATATCACAAACATAATTTACTAATAAACTATTCAAGAGTCTTTGGTTTTAGACTGTTGGGTATACTTATTAATATTCTATTAAACATATAAATATCACAATCTCAATTATAAATATAAATTATAGCAAAAATATTAAAATAAATAAATAATAAATTAAAATAAAAAGGGTAAAGAAAATCTGGCTTGAGCATATTGAGGTATGCTAAAAAGCATTGTTCTAAAACCAAATAGTCATTCCCTCGTGTGGGTAGTGATGGATCTCTATGGTTTCAATATTTAACCTAATGTTTGCAGCCAATCTCCTCAATGAACACGATTATCGGAAGATAAACATCAAGTCTTCGGTGTTATAATTGATAATATAACTTTTGCTAAAATATATAGACATATAGTTTTCTCTTCTCTTTTTTTTTTGTTTAGTACATTAAAATACATACAAAATACTCTTTATATGCTAGTAAAATATTTTAAGATTTAAAGAAAATATTAAAATACGTTAATATATTTTTGTAACTCATATATTAAATCTAAATAATTGATAAGATTAATGGAGTAAATTAAATATTATAACCACTATACAGTAATAATAATTTATAAAATATAACTCATAAAATTAAATAATAGTTTTAAAATATTTTTCTCTATCACCAGACAACTTATTAAGCATATATTCTATCACTAGTATCAAAAACTGATATTTCATGCTTATTTTATATATAGCTCAACTGTTTACATACATTCTCCATGAACAATCTTTCTTAGGTACCAAGAGAGCTGGACAAGCGCAAAGGACTTTAACTTGGCATAACCAATGGTTCCTGCAACAACTCATCCAATATAGTCTGCAATGCTTCAGATATTCAATTATAGGCTCATTCTATAATGAGGCATGTTTGGTAAAGTAGCACCAAAGATAAGGTTTATTTGGTGCTGTATATTGCGCATTGAAGGCAATTCATGTGGCAATTCTTTAGGGAATAAATCTGCAAATTTTAGTCAAAAGTGGTTGAGTTTTTGCTAGTACTATAGAAAACTCTTCATTTTGCTATTTTACCATCATCACCATCACCAACTTGCTCTTGTTCATGCTGTTTAACATGTTTGTTTCATTAGTCATCGAAAACAAAGCAACACCTTTTGATTCTTGACCTCACGTATTTTTCCCTTTTCTCTAGTCATCGAAATCAAAGGCAATCTTCTTATTCCTCCATACAACTCATACATGTTCTCCCTTCCTTTATATTTGGCATCAATATCGAATTACCAAGGTTACCCAAAAAGTAGCCGACAAGCATCCATATCCACTGCATCACACCTTACTTAATCTTTGTAATGTCTTATTTTCGTCTAAGTGGTGGATACCACCACTAGTCTATGTTTGTATTGCAAAATCTCATTTACACCCCCTTCAAGTTTACTATAAATAGATGTAAGATAGCAACGAAAATAGGTATGATTCTCAACTAAAAACTTGATTCTCTCTCTATTTCTTCCTGCATACTCTAATTATAGCATTTCCTTGTATTTACATCTTTATATTCAAGTTGTGCCCATAAATCTTTCTTAATTAAAATTTGCGCTAATTATTTACAACAATAAATATATTTTATTTCACCAAATTTTAAGAATTTAATAGTTATTTTTACTAAATATTTATTATTATATAAGAATATAATCATTATTTTATAATAACTAGGTAACCATAATCAATAGTTTTACAGTCAATCATCAGTACTAGTCAGTCTAATAGCCAAAACCTTAAGAATCTAAAGATTGTGTTGCCTTATTTCATAATTAATTTTACTAAATTTTATACCAAAAATACCCTTATTAAAAATTTAAGAATATATTATATTGAACAAGATGATTATAAAAGTTTAATAAATCAAATTTATTGATTTTTTTGTATATTACATAAATTTAAAAGATATTTACCAATACAACTGTTCTATTGTTAGTGACGAAAATAATGGTTATACAATAATAATACTTCAAATATTTTTTAAGAATTTGATGAGGCATCTAATTTTAATTTTATATTTTAGTTGAAGGTTTCTCAAAATTTGTGAATCTATTTTATTTGATAATTATATTTTTAGAATAAAAGGACCTTAGGATCCCATATCTATTAATCAAATTGCATTCACAAAAATTTTAGGATCCTAATTTTTTAAATTTTTTTAATGAAAATTAAAATTTTAAACATTTTTCTATTTAATATTTTTTGGTGGAGAGATCTACTCAATTCACGTGCTGCACTATGATTAGTTGATCATTAGAATAGCCCTTGTATCGGTCTTAGTGAGCTTTAATACTGCTGGGTCTTCGAATTCAAATTGAATTTTTGCACCCCTTTTTTAAGTTGTAGAAAATAAGATCTATCACGTCCTTCAACTCTCACTTGGTGGCATGAGAGTCGTGATGCTAAAACTTTAAGGGATTAGCTTGTCCTAATCCAGAGATACATGTTACCGTTACTACTATTTTTATAACTGTAAAACTTAATAAAACATAAAGTCCAAATCATGAGTTCATAATGTGCGTGGGAGCAAGTTAATCTTAATACCAATACAAATGAACACAATGATTTAATAGCACATCGCAATTATTGAAGAATTATATAAATATTGAATCAATCGATTTGTAGAAGTATTCAATATAACCATTTTGCAATAAAATGAATCTTAGAATGCGAAAAATGTGTTTTTGAAGTCTATAATAACCAGATTAAGGTTAGTACATGTAGGAATGATAGTAGGATCTAGGGTGGAGTCCAAGGTTTGCATAGTTATTAGGAAATAACCAAAAGTAAGCAAAGATACCTGAAGATGAAGCCATTTCTTGAAGAACGTGATTTCATGGTGGTTTTAGCTAATGCGTGTCTAACCACTTTAATATGGGATTACGCCATCTTATATATTGTGTGACATGGAATTGTAGTCACCTTTCTAAGATAAAAAAACCTCATCTAAAAATTAAATTGATATAATTTAATCTTATTTAAAAGAGATGTCAAAAGATCGGACTTAAGCCTAGATAATTATAGTCTAGATTCTCAACAACTAAAATATGCCTTGCTTATAAAGATTATATAGATGCATTGTTATTCTTATCTCAAAATTTCTTACATACTAATAATCTTCAACTAATAATTTTTCAGACCAGGACAATTCCACGTAAAGATTCATTCAGGTAAAAAATTCGATCATGATTCATTCAGGTAAAAAATTCAACACCGCTAGATTCATTCAATTCTACTTCATTAATCCCAATTTCCAACAGAAAATAATTTCAAAAAACATAAAAACTTAGTCACCACTAGATTAAAAATAAGCTTTCCACTTAATACCTTTGTCGAAATCAAACAAAACCATGAAAGGATTTGAAGAACATCTCAAAACAATAAAAATATATATAAAATTTGATTCTTGAATTAATCGACTCAAAAACTAAACAACTGAACAAAGCATTTTCTGCGGGTGTAGTAGCTCTACAATTTCATTGTCCATTTGCTCTTTGTTTAAACTTTAATTTCCTTTCTTAATAGTTTTTTGTTGCTTCCATTAATTTACCTCTCTTTGCTTATATATATATATAGTTGAAGAAAAAAGTTTATACAAAACCATGTTTTTTAATTGTTAAATATTTATCATATAGATAATTCATTTATATATTATTTTACTCCAACAAAATTATGGGATTTGAAGTGCTAGCTATATATTTACATGCACGCAACAACAAAGCAAATTAGTGGAAATTTCTCAGTTTTTTACTGTGTGAGTGAGATTCATGCACAAATAAATTAAAAATGCTTTGAGGAAACCAAAAGAAATTAAAAAAAAAAAGGTCTTTGTGAATGAATGAAGCACTAAATAAATTCCAAGTCTACCAAATTCCAAGCCATCCCAAAGAATTAGATCGCTGATCATAATGTCATAACAAAATCAAAGAACAATTCTAATTCTACTTATATTTAAAACTAAGAATTCAAGCTATAATTCTAATTCTAGTTGACGTAAGGATTCATACAAAGATATAACAAAATTAAAACTAAGGAGTCAACTTATAATTCTAATTCTACTTATATTTAAAACTAAGAATTCAAGTTTAATAGCAAAATTAAGAAGCGATGAAAAGAGAAACTCACCTGCATTGATGATCCTCGGAAATTTTCTGTCTCTTCTTAAAATTAAGAAGTTTTAACTCGAATCTTAATCATGTACAGGAAATTAATTAATTGATATATATATATATATAATTAATTAATTGATAAAGAGAAATTAACAGATTAAGGGATTCTGAAACAACAATATTGTATATTTAATGCGTGTTTTAACGAAATTAAGATCTACTGTTTGTTGGGTATATTTGTTAATATTCTATTAAATATATAAATATCACAATCACAATTATAAATATAAATTGTAACAAAAGCAATTAAAATAAAAAAATAATAAATTAAAGTAAAAAAAGGTAAAGAAATTTTGGCATGAGTATAGTAGGGCACGCTAAAAAGCGTTGTCTTAAAACCAAAGAGTCCTCCCTTCGTGTGGGTAGTGATGGTTCTCTATAGTTCTAAGATTCAACACAATGCTTGTAGCCAATCTCTTCAATGAACACGACCACCGGAAGATAAACATCAAGTCTTCGATGTTACGATTGCTAATATAATTATTGTTAAAACATATAGACATATAGTTTTCTCTTCTCTTTTTTCTTTTGTTTGTTCTTGTACATCAAAATGCATACAAAATATTCTTTATATATTAATAAAATATTTTAAGATTTAAAGAAAATATTAAAACACATTAATACATTTTTATAATTCATATATTAAATTTAAATAATTAATAGGATTAATGGTGTAAAATAAATATTGTAATCACCATACAATAATAACAATTTATAAAATATAACTCATAAAATTAAATAAAGTTTTAAAACATTTTTTCTTCAACATTGTTTTCAACTAAATGTCATCCCTTATGAAAAACTTAGTGATTCAGCTAAATTTTTTCTCTAAAACATTTTAAGTCTACGAGTAGACAATAAAATATTTAATTAATTAATTATTTTACAACAAAACTCATCATAATTGAAAATACATGGTTACAAAACTTTTATAACCAGTGACCGAAAGAAAATTTTGACAGCAAAAAACATTCAAATTATTCATAACAGAATATAACTTATTCATAACAGTAAAACAATCTCACGAAAACAACATTCAAATTATATATTTTATCAATCACTGAAGCATACACATTAAAAAAATTAAGACGTGAATAAGAAGAACCAGCGGTAGCAACGACAAATGAATATGACAAGTGCTAATTTTTGGGTTTTGACATATATATAGATTATTATCCTTAGGATCTCCATACTTTTTATAAATATAATATTTTATTAAACATCATATATATATATATATATATATATATATATATTATATCCTTATAATTAGGAGAGGGTAAGGTCCAATTCAGTCCGAATTTTGTTGAAATTGACCAGACTGAAAAAATTTTAGGTCTAAATTTTTTTAAACTGAAGCATACCAAATCTAAAGAAAGAACTGGACCAAAATCGAATTGAATGAATAAAAACTTGACGGTCTAGTTCAATTTTATTGTTTGATTTTTATTATTTTTAGTTTTTCTTTTTTTTGTTTTATTTTTCTAAAAAATGATGTTGTTTGTTCATAATAAAATGATATTATTTTATTATTTAATATTATTTTAATGCTGATTCAAAATTTTATATTAAAATTAAAATCAGACTAAATAACCTACAAAATCAAATGGAACCTATCGGTTTCAATCCAATTCAATTCAACATTTTAATGTTTCGATTTTTCACCCATCCCTATTATATTTAATAGATAACAACTACTGTTATGAATTGTTTTGTTATATATAATTTTAAAAGATTCATATATTATTTTACTTTAATCAATATGACAGTTTAATAAATTATTTCAACAATGTGATATATTAGGTAACACATTTTTTTTAATTTATTACTATTTCAATTTAATAAATTACTTTAATAGTATAAATATGTTACATTAGTGTAATAAATTTGTATTAATTATGATACTTTAATATAATAATTAATTATCAATGTTAACAAGGTCAATCATTATTGCTAAAAGAAAATAATTTTGTGCCAAGTGATCGGTGCAAATAGTGCCAATACTATTGACGACGACTGTCAAAGTCACTGCAAATGTCCACCTTTAGCAATGACATTGTCGTTGCTAAAGATAAGAATTATTTTATATTTTCTTCATGATGTTTCAGCGACCACAATTGAAATATCGATTTTCTTGGCTTTTAGCGATGAACTTTTTTGGCTTCGCTATTAAAGTTGTAGGTAAATCTTGATTTTCTTTTAGTTTAAGATATCATATTGATTTGATCCAGATTTAAGCCTATTTTCATATTCCACAATGTGGTCCACAATTTAAGTCCTAAAGAGTGGCTTGAGCCCAATTATATTTTTATATACATTATTTCATAAAATGATTTAGATTTATCTTGAACTGGACATAGACCATAGTCAATTTTCGTGCATCAATATATATATATATATATATATATATATATATATATATAAAGCGACTAAATGACTTTATCATCTAACAAGACACCCAATTTCTTTATTTAATTTAATAATATCTATTTCAAAAAATTTCACTTTCTTTTTATATAGTTATAGGATACCATTAAAATGACCTTGTTTGCAATTTTCTTTTTTGAAAATAATTTCAATCAACAAGAAAAATAACACATGCTTAAAAATAACCTATATCTCAAGCCTTGATTTTAAATTGCCTATCTCTTTCGTATCTTTTCGTATCTTAAAAATTAAAAATCTTCAGTCTGTCTGTAATTTTTCATCATACTCATTAGAAAATTATTTGTATGCACAATCTATGTTTTACAAGTAGCTAATTAATAATGGCTCAATAATTAATAATGTAGTCTGTGTTTTACAAGTAGCTATCACTTTCTTGATATCAATTGATAGCAAACCAATTTAAACGTCAACCATGACTTTTCAATTTAAACAACCCAGTTAAAGATATATAAGACTTTTCAATTAGCCAGCAACGCTGAACAGCCAACAATTTTGACCCAAGTGCTGAAAAATGATTAGCCAAAAATCTTGACTCCAGTGATCTGTGTGTATCAATTGTTTTGTATGCTGTATATATCAACTGGAGAGGAAGCTCTAGCAATTAATGAAAATGGAGGTTGAAATAATTTCCACTGATTGCATCAAACCTTCTTCTCCAACTCCCTGTAACCTCAGAAACCACAAACTTTCTTTCTTGGATCAACATCTTCCTCATGTACAGATTCCTCTCGTCGTCTTTTACTCGCTGAACCAAGAAGAAAACCTTTCCCCATCTGATATTAATCATATTGTTTCTGAAAGATTACAGCTTCTAAAGCAGTCTATATCGGAAACCTTGTCTCGCTTTTACCCACTTGCAGGGAAGATAAAAGACCATTGTACTATTGCCTGCAATGACGAAGGAATTTATTTTGCAGAGGCTAGAGTTGATAGTCTTCTCAATGATTTTCTCAGCCGTCCAGATATCTATTTGATATCAAAATTCCTTCCTTACGATGGCAAATGGAGACCGAATCCAGGAAATCATGTAGCTGGTGTACAAGTAACGAAGTTTGCTTGTGGTGGAATTGCTGTGGGCATATTTGTTTCACATATGATTGCTGATGGAACAGCGTTTAGTTGGTTTCTCAAGAGTTGGGCTGCAAGAGCTCGTAAGAACAATGAAGAAGAAATACATCCTAGATTCGATGCTTCATCTGTTTTTCCTTACCAAGATGAATACCCAAGAGAAGAACTGCTAACACCTGTAGTCACCTCACATTTGAAATTTGGCAAATACATCACCAAGAGATTTGTATTTGATGAATCAGCAATCGAGAAACTCAAGGCTGAGGCAACTAGCTCAAGCGTTCAAAATCCAACCCGTGTGGAGGTCGTTACGGCACTCTTTGGCAAATGCTTTATGGCTGCTTTAAAGCCAAAACCTGATTCTAACAAGCCAATTTTATTAACCCATGCTGTAAATCTGCGCCAAAAAGCTATCCCACAATTCTCAGAATACATGGGAAATTTCGTAGGGGGTTCATATGTAGTATGCAAAGATCCTGAAGCAGAGTTACATGATTTAGTTCGCCAACTGAAGGAGGGAATTGCAAAAGTTAATGGCGATTTTGTGAATAGCCTGCAAGGTGATGGAGGGTTGCTTAATTTTATGGAAGCAATCAAATATGAACGTGAAATTTGTGCTTGTGCTGTTGATAAAATTTCTTTTACTAGTTGGTGTAATTTTGGGATTTATGATCTTGATTTTGGATGGGGAAAGCCTGCTTGGGCAAGCATGATTGGTTTCAATGATTCAGCTACTTCATATAATGTGATTATGTTGATTAATAGAAGACAAGGGAATGGTATTGAAGCATGGGTATATTTGCTTGAGGAAGATATGGCGAAATTAGAGCTTCATAAAGGGCTCCGTGCGTTTACTACAGTAGATCCAGATCCATTAAAATAAGATATATTTGTTTCTTTTGCGCAAGCATGTAGGTGATTCATTGTTTTTTCATAAAAAAGTCAAGGTTGTGTAATAAAATTGACAATAGTTTATTGTAAAAATAAATTTTGGTCAAATTTGACCAATAGAATTTTATTATGTTGATGTCGAGATTATTGTGCTGATTAACACTAAAAAATTTATATTAGCGAAACCAACTTCAAACTTAATTTGTTAGCGTGGCACCTTCCACCTTAATTCTTTGAAGAATGTCACAAGAGACATTAATGTGTTGATTTGTACACCTCATAATAATGAATTTATTGCGGTTTATCAACCTATGTATCTGTTGATTCGTGTAAACCGGGCAAATTAACTTGACATCTTAATCAAGTCTAGACCATGCTTAAAAGGCTAAGTATAAATGATATCAGAAGGACTCTTGCCGATAAAATGATTTACCATACTATTGTAAGCAAACTTCACTTGTCGAAGAGCGATATCCCACTACTTTTATCTATCCCCAGAAGCACACCGTAACATATTGCCAAGTGGTTAAACAACCTCAATTTTCCAATTAGTCAGGGATGAAAGGAACTACTGTTCACAATGACAAAAATGGAGCACTCTTCTCTTTTTTATGTCGGCTGAAGGCCAAGTACGAAATCTACGGGCAAATCCTCCGATATACGATCTGGAATAGGCAGCGGGGAGTATAAGCTAATATATTGACTTTGTTCTTTAGCTATATACTTTTCAAACTTGGCAACTTGCACCATTTTTTTGTGTCTATAATTGCCAGTAGAAGTACATAACTTTTAGGAAGAACGAGAGAAACATTTTCCTTACATACTTGCAACAGCGGAATCCAGGACAAATTAAATTTCCCATTTGGCTTGAATCAACAGTTTACGCAGACAACTGGTCAATGATATAAATTAGGAATTTCAGATAAAATATGCAAGAAAAAAACAAAGAAACTAGAATTTACGTTCATGGATAGAATATATAAGGATAAATTTTATTAATGTGGTTCCCACAATGCAAAACAAAGCCCTATCTCTTTATCGTTGACTTTTCTCTCTACTACTGTTGTTTCTCTCTCTCCTTTTAATCTCTTTCCTAATATATTTTACATTGTAGTATTTCTCTTAAGCATAAACTAATTAGTCCCTCTCTTAAAGTTTATGTAAAATTTCTTACAGTCAGACATATCATTTCCCACTTAAACTAATTTTACTAGAACTCACACGTTAATTGGGCCAGCTGGACTTGGGCTAGACTTGTTTGATCAACTCTCGAACTTGGTAGCCAAATATGTAATTTGGACAAATTCGATACTAACTCGATTTTGTTCATGTATCATACTGTTCATCCTCAATGCTGTTCATGCTCATTATTGTTTCTCATCAGCACTATTCATGCTCAACAGCAATCACATATGCATATTCACACACGATTGTTGCCTTTACGGCCTCTTGGAAGGAGACTTTCTTGCATGCCTTTGCCTCTAATTTCTCATAGCTATACTCCTAACTATGGAGAGTTTTCTGCTCCTTCACCTCCAATTTGTCCTTTATATATACTTGAACTGAGGAGTGAATATTTTATTCACGAACTAATAATATTCAAACTTAAATATTTATAAAATATCTTCAAATTCAAGTATTTTTTGATAAATTTATGTTTTTGTTTGTAGGGAAGCAATAAAAACAAAATTAAGGAGGATTTGGTGCAAATTGAGCTAAATAAATAAAAACTATTATCTCGAGTATAGGTTACTAGAATGATCATAGCTTTGTCTAAATAATCAGAATCACATTCCTTTTGTTTCTTGAAAACTAGACATTTAGAGTTTTAAAATGTTATGTCATAAAAAGTATCTGTTACAGTAGTCGTGGTGCACTCGCTCCATCAAGGTGCATAATCACACCATGCTTTATCACACTGCACACCCACGCCACTACTTCTGACCATTGTGCACACTTTCCATGTGCTCGCGCCAAGCCTTGCACGCCTGTGCATCCTACAGCCCAAATGACATATCTGAAGCATTTTTGGTCGTTGGATCAAGGTTATATGGCTAGATTTGAACAAGACCACGGTCGTTGTTTTCCTTATTTGGACAACCTTTGTTAAGTATAAAAGAGAGGTTTTAGAATAAGAAATACAAGAAGGAGAGATGGGTAGAATTTTAAAGAGAGAGAGGCTTGGAGTTCATCAATTTTTTGAAGATTCTTGTTGAATTCTTGAAGAATTAGAATCTTGGAACATATCTCAATCTGAGTTTTCTGTCTTCCTTCAATCTTTCTCTTGAAATTTGTATTTTGTAATATTACTTTTGAATATGTTTGCATTTATGAAATTCTTAATGTTAATTGCAATGGATTTTTATATGTTAGACTGAATTTTATATTTTAGGAACTTGATGTAGTTTATTTGAGTTATGTTATGATGGATTGACATTTTGTTAATGTTAGTACGATTTTATTCATTTGTGTTCCTATATGATTAATGCCTCTAATTTTGTTAATTAATGATGAACTAGTTAATTGATGATGAATAAATTGATTCGTCGGATAGATTAATTTGCTTATTAGATTAAGGAAACATAATTTAGGTAGTTGTGAGATCAAGAAGAGATCAATACTTAGATAATCTAATTAGCACTTAGGATATCGTGAGAGTGGGAGATAACCAAGTCCTTGTTAGTTAATTACAAGTAGAAAATAACAAACATTGTAATTTTAACCAAGTCAAATAGGGATAACAATGTGATTAGTTATACATAGAACCTTGTTTGGCACTTGAGAGAGGCAACGAGACCAATTTATAACTTGTGATTAGTGAATTAAATTGGAATGCACTAACAATTGCTAATTAGGAAAAACATAGGGTTAAGTAAGTGAAACTAAGAACCTAGAACAATTATCATGTGAAAAACTCGTTGGTAGGTATGGTACCAATTTTAATTAATTAATTCCACAATATATCTAAACAAATAAGTCACAAATAAAATAACGAAGACACGCAATTTTAACGTGGTTTGGATTTCTCAATCCTACATTCTCGAGATCACGCTTAGAGAAAAACAATCCACTAAACAATATGATGATACAAACACCAATAGACTTATACAAACCAAAGACTCCCTCTTTGTTGTAATCGTTGCGCAGAATCTTCTTAGATGGCCTTGTTTCACAAGATCCCTTTGCTTTTGATGTCGTCAAACTCCCTTCGACGAACATGGCTTCTTCTCCTGAAGAAATTCAAGTTCCTCTCTCTAAGAACACAACCAAATTATCTTCGCAACATTTAAGATATCTAAATTCTTAAGTTTATCAAAATAGAAATTATAGACAAATAATTCCCACAAAGTTGTTCTCAATCAAAATATAAGAAAAATATGAACGACTTAGAAAACAAAAATCATGCTTATGAAGGAGCGCTCTTTGGACTAGTTTTTCACATAATAGAAGCTCTCCCAATTATGAAAAATAAATGTTTATTTATATGAAAACCATAAACCCTAGTCCAAAGAGGATTTTTGTTTTGCTTATTCCTTAAGGAAATAAAACTCCTAAATTAGGAAAAATTCTTACCTTCCTAAACTTATTGTTTCCCCAAAACTCTTCTTTCTTTTGAGTTGTAGAGTTGCAAATATCATTTTTTAGTAGACTTTGACAATCAACTAATCCTAAAATAACTAGAAAACTAAATACATGGAGTTTAATTAAAATAATAATAATTTTCAGAATTAAAAATCTTCAAATATATTTAATTGTCACATAATACCAACAAAAGTCATAATAATCTCTCCCTTTGGCATTGTTTGGCAAAATATTTTCATGTTAGCAAGATCAATTCAAATAATTAAATACGTCCTGTAATCACACATGGAAACAAGAAAAAACAAAAAAAATCACATGTACTAAAGTATCCGTTAATTATATGCAACATTCATAATCCATAAGAAAAATATGCACAATAAAAAATGCTAAACACATGAAAAACTCACTCTTAATCAATTTTCTCCCTTAATTAAAAATCACCAATGCATCAATTATCTTCCAAAATGTAACTGCACATTAAAATGCTACTATGCTACCAAAAATAGTACTCCCCCTTTTTGTCAAAGAAAGCCAAAGCATCTAAGCACATAACAAAAAAAATGAGAGAAAAAAAACAAAACAATAACGGTTAGGCCCCTTCTATTTAACTGGTTAATGTCATTGAGCACCTTGACACCATGAAAAAGTAAAGAACACAATACCCGACATGGACGAAAATCTTGAGTGTAAAATCTGACAAAACCCCTTGTACAGATATATCATAAAAACCCTTCATAAAAATAATAATTCAATTAAAGCCCAAATTTTGTTCAAAAAATCTTGTACAACAGTACCCACGGATTTAAGTCTAAAAATATTATTATGGCCTTAATTTTAAAAAACATTTCCGAAAAGACCAGCAAGCAACAATTATAAAAAATTACGTTTTGAGCATAAAAGATGAAAACTCATTCATAATACCCAAAAAATAGATTATGAAATCATAGTAAGGCCCAAATGTGGACACATGTTGTAATTAAGTCAAAAAATCACAAAAACAATTTAATTTACATCTACATGATTTTCTAAAAATTTTTTCACTTCATCATGCATGAATAATCAATACTTAAGACTTTAGTATCTTTGCATAATAAGATAAAACAAATATAATCATGAATCTTGTGTGTAGACAATAATTAACTCACAATTTTTCTTTAGATTCATTGATATTAACAATCTTAGAATTAAAATAATAGAAAGAGTAAGTCAAACTAACCTTATCATCTTAATCTCAAAATTTTTCATTTTTTTTCACATGCATATGTGTATGCAATGATTAGTAATAATGTTTGTTTCTTGCAATTACTTTCTTTTCTTTTTTCTTTTTCACATCCAAGGTTAATAGATTTCACGCTATTATTGAGGTAGCCCTCTTCTCATGGTAGACCGTCCTTTACATATTAGTGAGACATAGGCCTAAATTACTCAAGGATAGCTTCACACAACAATGTAGGTAGCTTTTTTGGACTATAGAGCATGCACAATTTTTGTTGAGATAAGAGTCAAGGCAAAACAGTAATAGCTCAATCTAATATTTTTTTCCAAAATTTTATCTATCTCAAAAACCAAATTAAAATCAAGAATTAATTATGAAAGTGCATAAAAGTTCATTCATGATTTATCTATTCTAGATCATGGTACAAAAGTATTTCAAGCTCAAATAATGATATACTTATGAGAAGAAAAAAATAAATTCAAACAATTACAAGTACCATGACACACACATATGTCAAACACGACATAAATTACATGACATACACATACAAAGTTGTATTGACTCCAAAACTATTAACTTCTGATTTCTTCAGCCATATTTTTCTAAGTCTTGGAAAAGCCTTAGATTTTGATTTCATGTTATTTCTTAAGACTTTCAGAAATTTAAAACACTTTGGTCGAATGTGGCCTTTAATGTTACAAAAATGAAAGTAAGAACAAACCTCTTTGTTTTACCTTTTAAATCACGAGGATGTGTATTTGAAATATTACCTTGGGATAAATTTGACTAAACAGGTTCAATATGTGATTCTTTTACAAACACGGTTTTCACACTTGAAGATTTTTCATTTTGGAAGCCAAGTCTTTTACAATTACAACCATGCTTACCCAATGTCAAAATATGATCTAGTTTAGACATACCTGAGTTAAGCATCTTCGAGGATTTCTGAGTGTAATCTAGCTGATCACGACTATGTTGACTGCAAGTGTACAGGTCGTATCAAGTAATAAAGTGATAAGAAAAGATATCGTCCCACGAGGATTGAAATTCAAATTTATTATTAAGTATTATAGTTTAAAAGGCCAATTTTATCTAAGCAAGCTATATCGATTAAATGTAATGAAAAATAAACTAAAACATAAATATTAACTAACGAATAATAGAAATCAAGTTTAAAAATTAATATAAGGATTAAATATGCAAGGATGAATTACCTCATGTCTTGATTTTACTTATCAATCACTATGTTTCTCCTAATTGATCGTTATTAATGCGTTTTGGTCTAATTCACTAATCACAAGATTAAAATCAACCTTAACACCTCCGCCGAACGTAAATCAAGGTTTTACGCACAATGATTCAAGTTGATATCCCTATTTAACTCAAATAATTATACGTTCGTTATATATTACTTGTTATTTAATGCTTAGAACCCAATTCACCTCCCGGTTTCTTGAAATCCTAAGTACTAATTAGATTATCTAGATGTCGATTACCTCCTAGTCTCACAACTATCTAGATTTTGTTTACTTAGTCTGACAAACAAATTAATCTTCCCAAGACTTAATTCATCCATCTCTAATTTAACCAATTCATTAATTAATTAACAAATTAGAACATTAAACAAGATAAACATAAGTGAATCAAACCATAATAGCATTACTAATATGCCAATTGATTAAAACATAGTTTAGACAAGATACATCAAGACCCTAGATTAAAAAAACTAGCCAACCATCACAATTATCAGCATAACAATTAACATGTATTCCATAATCATAAAATTCAACAATTAAAGTTCAAATGAAATACAAAACAAAGGTCAAAGAGTTTCGAAAAACTAGACTAGAGATCCAAGCTTCTATGATCCTCCTTCAAGTCCTCTTCCAAAGGCTCCAACTTGAATCAATTCACTTCTCTTTCTAGGATCTTCTCTTTGTTCTTCCTTTTTCTCACTCAAAAACCCAAAATTTTCATTCTTGGATGCTTGGGTTTGGCAACTATCATCCCAAAAATACATAAACCTAAAAGATACCCAAATTAGGCTATTGGATGATATCTCACGCCCAAAAGTCGTCCAAGCCCATCCATGAGGTGTTGGGGTGCCCAAAATTCATGCAGGGGCATCGTGGGATAGAATGGGTGGTGTTCTCGTGCACCTCTGTGGCGCTACTACGCCACACTCACGGCCAAAATGGCCTTGGAGCGTGAGTACGGCATTGGCACGCCATGCCTGTAGCTTTGATTTCTTTGCACTTTGGTCCCTTCAGCTTTGTATTTTAGTCCCTGTTTTTTTTGCGACTTTTTTTACGTTGCTTTCTCAAGCCGATTTTATCTTGAATGCTCATTTACTATCTTTTTTATACAAAGCACTAAAATTCGTCAAATATTAACTAAACTTAAGGATTTACAAAACAATTCAAGTCTCGAAGTAATCAATGAGTACGTATTGTACACACTTAGCAAATACCCTCAAACTTAAATGGTTGTTTATCCTCAAGCAAAAAAAAAATAAAAACAAACAAAACCCCAATAATTAAAAGAACTTAACCAAATAAAACTACAAGAAACAAAATAGACTCGTGAGCATATTCTCAGTCAAATCAAGATCTAGCCTTATAGATCAAGCAATTACTTAAATTATGGAAACTTTCAAAATGTTGGCAATTCATCTAAAACTTTAATTTAAATACCAAATGTCACTCTACTTAAAGATTCCTTACACAAGTGTATGAGTTGCCACTTATGCTTAATAGTTTTTCAACTCGGATAAATTTATATAAAAAAATAAGCTTGCTCGAACTTCTTAGGGAATTCTATAAGCTTTGAATTTCATATCACTCTCTACTAATTTACTAGGGCACAACATCACGGATCCTTAGGACTTAATTAGGCTTGGAATGATAGGTTATGATTAGACTAGGCAAAGGATATTTAAGTGAGGTTTAAACACCCTAAATTTATAAACCATCTTAGAATTTTTCCTTCAATCCTTTTTATTTTTTCTCATAATCATCAATTCTTCACAACTTTCTTTGCTTCGCTTTCTGTCTTTTCATTTCATTTTCTTTTCTTCTTCTTCTTTTTAATAAATTTAGCCTAATTCTATCTATTTACGCGAACTCTCCGTGCTTTCTAGGCACGAGGTTCGGTTTCTCAATAAGGTTTTGGCTTGAACTTTTATTTCTATCCTCTCGATCTACCTTTTTATACGAGTTCTCTACGTTTTCCTATGCATGAAATCCTATTACTCGTTAAGAACTTGGGTTGAACATTTTTTTTTTCAAACTCCACCCTTCCTCCCTTATATAAGGAAAATTCAGGATAATCAACAACTTAGGGTGTTTAAATGAAAGATTATTATACTTTATTCTTAAGCCAAATCAACAATGTTTGATGACAAAAGAAAAATGTATTCAAGCACAATGGGATAAATGAGTAATGGCGTAATCATAGGGTAAATGAGTCAAAATAATAGAGAAAAAACATTTATTCATTAATCAGCAAACATGAGTGACATAACACACCAAGGCCCTACTAAGTATTAAGTAAAAACTGCACCTAGGTGATGATTAACTCAAAATTACCTCTCGCACGACTAGGTGCCCTTGGGTGAGTGCTCATTAAGGAAAAAATAACATGGCGAATGCTAATAACTGTGGAGAAAAACGATAAGAGGCGAAAACATAACCAAGTCGAGGTGACCTCAACCCCGATCATTAGTAATATTGGCGGAGTTGATTTGCATTTTATGCCCATCCATCCAAGTGGATTAGCCTGTAAACTCCTAGTTTAATGACTGTTTGGATCTAGCACGGGCCTCCTAAGTCTCGGTGAGCTTGGTTAAGCCTCCATCCTTTAGGCTAAAGGTGACCTTTCTCAGAACCAGGTCACTTTCCTTAAAACTCTTAGGCTTAACTTTGGAATTATAATATTAGGTGATCCCTTACTAGTAGGCGGCCGCCTTAACCTAAGCTCGTGGCCTCTTTTTCTTAAGGAGGTCCAGCGTCATGCTGAGCTCGATAGTGTTTTGTACCTTTTTAAAATGGAGAGTTCTGAACATAAGCATTCCTATCTCGGCGGAGATCACAACTTTCACACCAGTGGCTAATGAGTAAAGGGTCTCCCTTGTTGCTGTCTTAAATATGGTGCAATAAGCCCACAACATATCGACCAGCTCATTTTCCCAAGCACTTTTTTTTCACCTAGCTTGGTCCTCAACAGGTCCTTGATGATTTTATTGACTACTTCTACCTGCCTATTTGACTGTGGGTGAGTTGAATTGATGTACTGGTTCTCAATTCTCCACCTCTCACAGAAACTTCAAAATTTTTTGTTGTCAAACTGAGTTTCATTGTCAGTAATGAGGACTCGAGGTGCTCCAAAGTGACATAAGATGTCTGTCTAAACAAAATCAGCTTACTTTGTGAAATAATCCGCTGCGATAATAGTAAATTTAGCCTATCCTATTCCCGTAGAGAAAGGTCCGACCAGGTCGATTTCGTATTAAGCGAATGGCCACGGCAAGCTCAATGTGGTCAGGTTCTTAGGTGGTAGTCTGGTCAGCATAGCGTGCTTTTGACAAGTAGGGCATGCACGTGCCATAGTTTTCGAATCTTCATGCATGGTAGGCTAGTAATACCCTTGACATAAAGCTTTATAGGCCAATACTCTATCTCTAGAGTGGTTTCCACAAGCCCCTAATGAATTTCTCTCATAACATAGTTGGCCTTGTCGGGGTGCAAACACCGCAAGTAAAGGAAAGAGAAATTGTGCCTATACAATGCCCTATCAATCAAATAGTACCTGGCTACACGGTACTTCAACTTCTTTGTAGCTTCTTGGTCCTCTGACAAGCTTTCAAAAGTTAGAAATTCTACTATCTAATTCATCCAACAAGAAATATGCACTGTATTTCTTCTGTGCCAAAATCAATTGAGGACTTGGTTGGTACCTCGACTGGGGCTAATGATGCCAACCTTGCCAGGATGTTGACTTTGAATATTTACTCTCGTGAAATCTGCTAGAGTCATATGCTTGAACTGCCTTCTTAACTTTTAGATAAACGACCATGACATTCTCTTTAGCCTAGTAGTCCCTGTTGACCTGGTTTATAATCAGCTAGGAATCGCTTTTGATTTTCAACTTTTTTGCGCCTAGGGTTTTGGCTATTTTCAGCCCTATAATAAGCTCCTCGTACTCTGCCTCATTGTTAGAGGTCTCAAACTCAAATCTCAATGCATAGCTCACATTTACCTCATCCGGGCTAATGACTACCACACTTGCCCCACAACTCAGAGAGCTTGAAGACCCATCCACGAGTAGAACCGATGTTGCTACCTCTTCCTTTCCTTGACTAGTGTTTGGCTTTGAATTTGCTTCATACTGCTTCACTCCAGCGGTATAGTTGGCTACAAAGTCAGCAAGGGCTTGACCTTTGATGGCGTTACGCGACCGATACTGAATATAGAACTCGCTAAATTCTATACACCATTTAACCAATCTTCCGAAACTTTCTAACTTATGCAAGATCTACCTCAATGGATACTCGGTGACCACGGTAATGGAATACGTCTAGTAGTAAGGCTACAGCCTTTTATAAGACACACCAAGGCCAGGGCAAGCTGCTTATGCTTTGAGTACCTTTTTTCGGCATCTAGTATTCTTTACTTGTATAATATATAGGCCTTTGCATATTACCATCTTCTTCATGGACGAGAACGGAGCTTACTACTGTCACTAATATAATGAGGTAGACCAAAAGCTTATCCCCCACCGAGAGTTTTGCTAACACTAGCGGATTGGTCAAGTAGTGCTTTAAATTTAGGAACGCAACCTCACTCTCCTCATTCCATTGACTACCTTTGGCCCTTTTTGATAGCTAGGAAGAATGGGCGACAATGATCTGGGTACTTAGAAATAAACTGACTCAGCGCGATAACTCAGCTGACCAAGCTTTAGATTTCTCTAGTGGTATATGGTGATCTTATCTCCATAATTGCTTTGATCTTCTCTAGATTAGCCTCGATACATTACTAGTGCACCATGAAGCCTAAAAACGTTTTGGCTGACACTCCCGAGGGCATATTTCTTTGAATTCATCTTCATTCTGTGCCTTTGTAGAACATCAAAGGTCAACCTCAGGTGGGCTACATGGTCTAGTGTGTTTACTGACTTGGTCAACATGTCGTTAATATAAACCTTCATGGTTTTGCCTATCTGCTCCTTGAACAACACCCAAATGACATTACCTTATAGCAGTGTAAGCCTCTGTTGGTGATGAAAGAGGCCTTATCTTCGTTGGGAGCATGTATAAGTCCGGCCGTGGTGTCAACTAACTACTTTATTTGAGGTAGAGGAAAGCTGTCCTTCAGGCATGCTTTGTTGAGGTCGGTGAAGTCTACACACATACGTCATTTTCCATTGTGCTTCTTCACCAAGACCACGTTGGACACCCATTTAGGGTACTCAGATTCTCAAATGAAACCAGCTTATAGCAACCTGTCTACTTCCTCTTTAATTACATTATAATGCTTTTAGTTCAATGCTCTCTGCTTCTGTCTTATCGAGTGACATTGAAGGTCTACGTTAATGTATGTGAGATGAGGTCGGGATCTATGCCTAGTATGTTCCCGTGACCCCATGCAAATACTTCTACATACTCTAGGAGTAGGGCAATTAAAGTAGCTCTAATCTCGAGGCTAAGTTTTATTTCCACCTTCATCATCCGGTTTAGACTATCCTCTTGAATCATAACCGAATCCAGGTCTTCTATTGGTTCCCCACATTGCTCCAAGTCTGTTCGTCTAGAGTCTAAGGTGGAGACTTGTTGACACTCTCTTACTGAGGTAGCATAACATCTCTGCGGCACTGACTGGTCCCCTCGAATGACCCTACTCTATCCCCAGTGGGAACTTCATCTTCAAATGGTGTATGGACACAATTCCTTTGATCTCTATCAAGAACGGGCACCCAAGAATCATGTTGTAAGAACTTGGTTGGTATACGATAAAGAAATTCAGCATAGTGTTCAACTAAGTTGGTTCTTCCCCTATCGTCACCGAAAATGTAATGCTTCTTTATGGCATCACCTGGTCCCTAGTGATACCGTTAAAGGGAGTGAGCACACGTTGAGTCCTAGCTGCCACTAACCTCAACTTGTCGAAAGTGCTCTTAAATAGGATGTTGACTAAATTGCCAATGTCTACCAAGATCTTTGCCACATCTTTGCTAATTATCCGTATAGTGGTGACTAGTGCATCATCGTGCGAGTATGCCACGTCCTTGGTGTTCTCTTTTATAAATATAATTGGGGTTATAACCTTACAGGGTATCTTCAACAGTCTGATTTCAATGTTCACCTTATACTTAGAGTACGACAGTGACCAATTTCGAGAGTATGCCTTCTGCGCTCTATTAGAGTCCTCTGTTAACGTAGGTCCTCAACTGATTGTGTTGACAAAATTCGCATTATGGTTCTTTCTCTCTTTTGTCTGATTCCCGTCATTTTTCCTTGTGGTCTCACCAGGTTTCTCATAGAATCTCCCCTTGACTCAAGCAGGAACTCCTTCAGGTATCCATTGTTAATCAAGTGTTAGATTTGTTCTCTCAAGTTGTAACACTCAACAATGTTATATCCATAGTCTTCGTGAAAGTCACAATACTCTTGAGCGTTCCTCTTTTCTGATGGACTTACTAACTTGGTAGGCTTCACCAATAACCCTTTATGTCAAATGTATAGAAAATATGTTCCTGTGAATTGTTTAGCGGATGATAGATCAGGGATGATTCGAGCCCTTGTTCTTCCCTTATTGCATGAACTAGCTCCTTCTTCAGCGAAAATAGAGGTCGGTGCATCTCTAACTTCGACGAATAGTGGCACTTGAATGGCAACAAGGCGAACTAGTACCCTTGTCAACCTAGTGAGCCTCTTTATGGTTTTGGCCCAAGTTGAGGAGGACATTTATCCACCATATTTTCCTCCTTGACCTTCTCACTTATATCTTCTACCTTTTCACGCTCCCGTTTAATGTTGCGCCTTTCCTCAATGATAATATGTCTAATGGCCTCGTTATAAGCCTCTTGATACGAGGTGGATAGCTATTTTTCAAAGGAGAATCAAAGCGGGCCCGTGTGGTTTTGTGCTAAAAGTTGTGTAGGGTCTCTACCTCACCATAAACCCCCATCTGTATTACCTCGTCATAATAGTGCTTAACAAAATCCTTGAGGGGCTCTTGCCCACTTTCCTTGATATACTGCAAGATAGTTAGATCCTTACTATGTGGGTAAGCACTTTGGAAGTGCCGCACGAAATTAGTAACAAAATTGACGAAGTTGCGAATGCTACCAGACAGAAGATTCTTGTACCAAATTCTCGCGAGCTCTAACAAGGTGGTAGGGTAGAGTTAAGTACCCCTACACGAATATGAGATCTTGGAACTCTTTAATGTGGGTGATCGGGTCTGTTAAGCCTTGTTAGGGCTCTAGATGTGGCATGATGAGTTTTCTGCGAAGACTTGCCTTTCTAATTTCCTCCTCATGAGGTGTACTGAAATCTCTAAGAGGGTTTTATCTGACCGAGTTCAACTCTAGCTTCACTAAGCTCCTTAACTTTGGCCTGTACCACAACCAATTATTTTCGCAAGGTCTCCATATAGGATGGCTTAAGAGCATAGTTACCTTGGCACCTGACCATTAAGGAATACCTCAAATCCTCGTGCACAAGTCCTTGATCTTGGCTCTTAGGCACTTCGGCCCTATTGCTCATTGTCGATCTCTTGTCACTCTGGTGGCTGCTTGAAGGTTTTTGAGTGAGGTTTTGTGGTTAAGTAAATGCCGATCTCTTACTACGCTGACTTGGCTCAGCTCGACTAGGTTGGGTAGGTGCTTTTTGTTCTGCCCTGACAGGCCTTAGTTGGGGTAACTTTCTGCCTGGCCCCTAAACCTCGCTAGGGCGGTGAAGGGATTCCAAGATTAGTGGCACAAAGGTGTGATATCATATGTTGGAACTGAGCCTTTGTCTCCGCCAGTTTCTTTATCTCGTTGGCCTTTTCCACATTGAGGTCTCATTCTATCATTGTTTTTCCTTTTCGCTTTCGGGCCGACTCTGCCGCTACTACTCCTCTATTTTGGCTCTCAACAATTTCAAGTGGAGCTTGACTTCTTGACTGCCAGTTGCTAAAGCTAGGCTCTCGAGTATGCTCTCGGCCACCTTTCGTCAGAGCTTCGGACATAGGCACACTTGCTCTAATGGTGAGCACGTAGGTTGTAATGGGCCTTCTAGGTGTGAGTCCCCCCCACACACGGTGCCATTGTTGATGTGGGAATTTTGCTTGACCTCACCAGGTCCTAAGATAGGTTTTGGTGTCTCAATATGTTCAATTGGACCACACTAAGTTGCTGTATAAAGGTGATTGGTCGACGTTGTTCGAAGCTGGGCCAAGGTTAGGTTGATTAGGAATCTTCTAAAATGGTGAATACATGTCGCCCTGTTAATCATAGAACCGACCCGCTTCACCTCTCTGGCGTCCAAATAGTCTCGAAACCTAAATTTCACCAAGCTGCTTTGTAAACCTCCTTCAAAACAAAACACTAGTCAGACGAAGGTCACCTCTCCGGTGAACTCCCTCCAATGCTTAAGTTAATGTCAATCAAAGAGTAGGTTTTGAGGGTGTAGGTCTTGCCACTATATAGAAATGAGATATAATGAGAGAAAAGAGGTCTAGAGAGGTTGGTCAAGGTCAAAGTTTTTTAATCTTTAGAGAAAACAGCTCAAGAATGCTGTTTGTGGAGAGTTTGTAGAGCATTCATAGAGGTCCGAATAAACCTAGAGAATGTTCTTGGGGAAAACATAATTATATATGGAGGCAAAATTGAGTGTTAATTGGTGGATGCATGTTGCCTTACCTTGGCTCAACCTAGTGCACGTGGTGCTTGTTTATTAGACTTCGGTGGTGCTAGTGGCATGCTGGGAGTAGTCATTCCAGCACCCAATGCCACATGGCTTGATATTACTAGGCTAGGAGATTTGGTGGACCTCATCTTTCTAGGTGGCAAGGTCGATTTTAGCCTTGAGCTGGGGTGTGGTCTCCCCTAGTTGGTAGTTGGTCTCCCCTCTACCACCTAGCATTTGGCCTGCCCAATGTACTCCTTACCCCTTGATGGGTTCAGACATTATTCTCTTTCACTTTTTGGTGGTCCCCCATAACATAGTTGTGAGTGTAAAAGGAGACCCAGGACGCACCAACCTGGTCTTGGGTGCACCTGGTTGCCTGGTCTTCGATTTTCATAGGTGTAACATTTAGTGTTAAGCCGTTTTGGAATATATCGATTCGTATCTCAAGGTGTAGATGGAGAATCAATGGCATTTTTTCGTCCCTCTTTCACATGTTATGGTACACGACCACGTCTATTTTACGCGTTACGGTATATGGTCATTTTTTTCATATGTGGCACTGTAAATGGTTCATATAAGCTCTTCTATATGCACTACGGATATATGGTTGCATGGGCATTTTCACCCGTACTATGACATATAATCACACGATGTATTATCAACTCATGGTAAATATCTTGGAAAAGTGGAGGGGGAACCCAACTCAAAGTGGGTCTTACTCAGTTGCTTTTAATCTGGTGATTTGCTTGCCCTACGTCGAAGTAGCGATGAGATTGACCACTTCACCTGGTGCTTATCCTATGTTGAAGTAGTGATAAGGTTGGCCGCCCTAATTAGTGCTTGCTGGAACTATTACGAGATCATATTCTATCACGTGTCTAGCTTTATTTTTTCCGTA
Source organism: Melia azedarach (assembly GCA_028052125.1). Lineage (NCBI taxonomy): Eukaryota > Viridiplantae > Streptophyta > Magnoliopsida > Sapindales > Meliaceae > Melia > Melia azedarach. The sequence continues at coordinate 15,332,262 of CM051398.1, read as the reverse complement.
ACACTTGAAATCAAGATCAAAGCCATGGTAAAACAATGAGACTAGCTCTCAACCATTTGACTAAGAGACAAATTTCGAAATTTATGCACAGGATTTGAAAAGTGTTGATTATGATGAAGAGGATAACAATGGACGTTTGTGTCCCTTTCTCTAAACAAGCTAGAGAATTAGTTTTTATCAAGTAGGGGAAACGACGAAGATGAAATAATAAGTTCATTAATTTAGTAAGTTGTATTTGGCATGTTATTTAATTTAAATCTTAGTTTTTTAGTTAGATAAACTTTGTTTCCTTATTTAAATTAGCTTGGAATTTTCTTTTATTATAAACAAGAAAATCATGTTATTGTTAGTTACTTTTTATCAATCAAATTTTTATTTATCATGGATAATATATGAAATTCTGGTTTCAATTTATCTTTCGCGTTTCAGCTATGTTAAGAAAAATAAATATGCTAATAAAAAAAATATGATATCTTCAAAAGACATTATAAACAAAATTTGTTTGTAAAACTATTTTTATTTGAATAAAAATAGTTTTTATTTCTTAGCATTCAATTTTATTGCCAAATTATGTCATATTCATTATATTTGTATTGGTGTATTAATTATTATGTATAAATATATAATGCATCTCTTTGGCTGCCAGCATAAATTAACAATAAAATCATAAATAAATCCAAAAAAAAAAATGAACATTTTTTTTTCTTTTTTCTCCAAACCTCAAAACATGAAGTTCTATCCTCTAAAATTGCACAACTTTACACAAAGTTACACCTTAGGCCAACCACGACATCCTCATACTTCATATTTCAGTCTTCCATAATGAAAAATTCACTCCCAAAATATCAATTTCTATATTCTTTAGCCATATTTCATTGAAAATCCATCGTCATTTCCATTAATGCTACGAGCATATCCTTCACCTAAATGATCTTCATCAACATGATCTCCCTCTTTCAATTGCAAAATCTTATCAACAACTTCTTTCATATCCAATCTTGTCTGCACATCCTCTTCACAACAACTCAATCCAATCTTTAACAGATTTATCATTTCACTTTTGTTATCTTTTGCTCCTTTCATCTCTTTATCAAACACTTCACTTGTTCGTTTTTCCTTAACCATGTTATTGATCCAATTCGACAAGCATGCCTTACTACTATAACCTTGTAATAGATAGTTTTCTGGAAATTTTCCTGTTAACAACTCCAGGATTAATATTCCAAGGCACCATACATCAGCTTTCTTTGATATTTTGCCGAGGCTCGCATACTCCGGAGATTTGTAAGCCACCATGAGTGTGTGTGCGTTGTCTGGGTTGATAACCGGTCGTAGAGCATAGTCTGTCAAGAAAGGCTCGAATGATTTGTCTAGAAGTACATTGGATGATTTAAGGTGACCATGAGGTAGAACAGTGCTGGGAAGCTCTGTATGCAGGTAACCCATGCCCTTTGCTACTCCTTTTATGATTTTTAATCGAGTACGCCAATCAAGCCCTGGTCTCTGTGCACTGTGGTTTGCTGGATATAGAATCCAATAGAATCGCAACATGTCAAATATTTTTAATAGTATCGAACATACTCTTAGATATGCTATAAAAAAGTAGTAACTAAATAAAATATTTAGATGTATTGAATTTCAGAAACAAGAAAAAGGAAAAGTAGAAGATTTTACCATGAAGTTTACTAGCCAAGCTACCATTCTGCACAAACTCATAAACCAAGAGTTTCTCTTCTTTCCTATAGTAGAAAGCTGTAAGGGGCAGTAGATTTGGATGCATCAACCTGCCTAGTCTTCTCATATGCTCATGAAAGTCTTCTCTTCCGATACTGTTCATTTGTTTATATCTCTTCACAACATATGCTTGCCCACTTGCTATGACTGTCTTGTACGAAGCACCAAAAGTCCCACTTCCGAGAACTTCAGCTGAGGCTTTAAGCATGTCTTGTAGATCAAATTTCTCTATATCTTCCCTCAGAAATGAAAGTTTTCCATAATCAACCTTCTTCTTGTTTTCATCAATCTCTTGTGTCTTATATTCAACATTGTTTGCACATGCTATACTTGAGTCGTCCAAAGAGGTTCGATGGGTTTGTGATGTGCGATTTCTCATGTAGAATATGATTAAAGCCACAGCAATAATCCCCAGTATAAACCCTACAACTATCAAGATCAACACAATTTTCATTATCGAATCTCCTTCTTCTGGTTTGGGTTCTCCTTGACTACATTCTGCTGCCCTACATCCTGCTGGGTTGGGTTATTATTATTATTCTCCTGGCTCACATTCTTTTGGATAGGTATCTCGCATGCATCTAAAGGCGGCCCACATAAATGTTTATTTCCTGCATTTCCCCATTATATATTAGTTAATATGGTAAGACTCTACAAAGGATCCAATAGGCCCCAGTAATGCTAACATATATATTTATTATATGATGGTAAATTGCTGATAAATGTAAATTAAAGTTGAAAATGTAAAACATATATTTAATTTCATTGATTTACCTGAGAAGGCAGACGCATCCATGTGGCTTAAGCTTGCAGGTATGGGACCTTCCAATTGATTGGTTGCCAAATTTAATGACTTCAAAGTATCTTGTTTAAATTCAGGTATGTTTCCTTCAAATTGATTGGCTTCAAGCCTGAGGTCTTGAATCTTAGGTAATTCAACAAGCGACAAAGGAATGCCACCGGTAAACTGATTATTTGCCATATACAATTTCTTGAGTGAATTCATACCTTGAAATGCGTCATCTGGAATTTTCCCAGAAAAATAATTGTTTGACAAGTACAAAGCTTTCAATGACCCCAGTTTGTTGATGATAGGCAAAGGACCTTCAAACTTATTATTCATGAGACTTATCGTACGTATAGAAGGTATTGCACTGAGAGAATCAATGTCTATCGCCCCTGATAAACCCATATTTTCAAGTTTCAAACCCCATATACTTCCATTCAAACAAAGAACGCCTGCCCAATTTGCATAATTAACAGTACATGGATTCCTTGAAAGATTCCAATCCTCGAGAGCAGATGCATTCCCTAGAGAACTCTTGAACTTTAAGAGTAATTCAGCATCAGATGCACCAAATGAGACGGCTACGAATGATATCACCAAAACAAGAGCAAGTATAAGGGTTGGGGCTGGTGTGCCTGTGCGCGCAGGCCTAACAATGTGCGCGCCCATTGGCATTCATACAACAAGAAAAACAAAAACCCAAAGTAATCACCAAAAAGAATTGGTTTTGTTTATTACATTTCTTCTGGGATCATTGAAGGAGAATGTCTGCAGGCTCAGGGTCAGCCAGAAAATGCCAAGAATAGAAGGTAGTGAGAATTATTTTTTTTTAACAAAAGAATTAGTGGAATTCACATAGATTAATTTTCTCTTGCGTGGCAGCCTAAGAGAATTAGGTTGAGCTGTCTGTAGGAGACATCCAAGGCTAGCCTTCGATTGTTGATGATGTTTGTTGTCTAAATTGTTGGGTACGTGGTTGGGTTTTCTATTAATTGCCACTAATTTTCAGCAATTTAATACATTAATATCTCTCAATCGTCCTTGACATTAATATCTCTCAATCTTGGCAACATACAAATTTCGGATTTTTAGATAATCACGCTACTAATTTAGCATGCATGTATGCGTCAACCATGAGGTGCTGTATAGTTTCTAATAATAAATTAACGCCTCTGAGCATAATTTTAGTTTAGGGTAGCTTGATACTTTTAAGTCATTTTAAATTCGAATAATAATAATGGATAACGGTTTGATACTTTAAGATGAAGTTTTTTATTTCCGTTTTAAAACTTTTTTCTAAAAAAATTTATTATAAATTAAAAAACACTTAAACTCCAAATAATTTTGCAAGAATTTATTACAATATATTAACATACTATTAGAATATTATCATTTCTTGAAGTTTGGGATGTATCATCTAGATAAAAAGAATCGAGAATATATCATTTCCTTCAATTACTGTTAGCAAAGATCGTTAATTGACCGTTAAATATCATATATTTAATACATATTTTTTTATTTAGGAAAATGCAAAATATCGTATATGTTTAATCACACTACTAATTAGCATGCACACATTTGTTGATTACAAAGGTCTTGTCTATTGTCTAATTATACATTATTGTTCCTCAATATAGCTTGGCTGATTTAGGACATGTTCGACGCTTCCAAACACATTCTGAATTTAATTATTAATTAATAGTGGTTAAAATTTTGATATTTGGAGGTGTAAGAAAAAATAAAATAGAACGCGTAAGAGTTCCTTTCTACTTCGAATATTCAAATAGTTGTTCCACCATTTGGGAGTGGTGAAAAATTACACACGGGAAAGTCCACTCACTTCACAATACAAGACCCCACTTTGATTTTACTCTCTCTTTACTTTCTGTGTTCGGATTTTGGACTACTCAACCAGTATTAAATGAAACGAATAAGCACTCTATTTATAATACTAGGGCATTGAGGAAAACTTTTAAATAAATATTATACCATTATAATTAGGCCAACTAGGTCAACCTATCATAGACTCTCCACTGAGCTTAGCCCAAGTCCAATATCTCCCACTTGCACATAATGGGATGACATTCTATATAAAGTAAAGAGCGAATAAAAACTTACAAGATACATAATGTATCATAGGGTTCATACAAGTAAATGCATCGTGTGACCCATGAACAAATAAAACAAAAAGAGCTTTTATATATATCTTTTACAAACAACTTCGCAATGTATATATTTACAAATTGTTCATTTATGTCATAGATTTATGTTTGTTACATTAATCAAAGCATACTTATTCCCTCAAAAGCTATGCTTGATTTACTTTATGTAATCACAATTATACCAATCTAAAAATATTGTATAATTTGTCGACATGAGAAAACATAAGTTTTCAATGTAAACCAAATAAATCTTCCCATCTCACTCATGTCATTTCATAACCATAGACAACATGCTAAAGTAGCTAAATATCGATATGCTACTTCAAGACAGAGAAATTTCTATAAGGGTAGAATTTCTACCTCTAGGAACTTTTTTTTTCAAGCATCAAAATAATATATTATTAAAATATGAGAAAAGGATAACAACCAGGAGGCAAAGTACAAATAAAATAAGAACAAATTGAGAAGAAAGAAACTGCAGCAACTCTGAAACATAGCAAAACGTAGCTGCAGTAGAATCCATCAGCAGGATAGGAAGCAAACTCAACAAGTATATAATAGCAAACCAAGCAAGACATAAGCAAAGAAAAACAGCATCAACATCACATATGCAGCAAGCTGGCAGTAGGCTACCATTAAACCTGTTGATGCATTGAGAATTTGTTTTGTATTTTATCTTTATGTTATGTTTAAGTTAAATGGTTAAGTTCTAGTTAGTTTGTTGGAAAATAAATGACATCCTTGCAGGTTTTAAGGAGTGTGTTTCTTTAGTTATAAAAGCTAAAGAGTAAGCATGGTTTAGGTTCCCTAAAAGGATGTTTTGTCTATGTAAAGTCATGCCTATATGTAAGGTTTTTTTTCTGATCTAATGTGATTATCTTAGTTCAATTTTGCTGCTGGTTTTAACATTTGGTATCAGAGCACCTAAATGTTCTTCACGGGACTGTGAGGTGTAAGAGAAGATTGCTTGCTGAGAGGTTGAACCAAGGGCAGTGTTTGAGAGCTATAGACAGCAAAGAGTGGCAGATGGCATCAGGGAGCACTTCCTACCTTGCTGTACCAATGTTCACAGGGGAAAACTACTAGATTTGGGTGGTTAAAATGAAGTCATATTTGAAGTCTATAGGATTATGGGATGCTGTTGAGACAGGGAGAGATCCCCCTCCTCTTAGAGCAAATCCAACCATTGCACAAATGAAGCAATACGAGGAAGAGTTGCTGAAGAAAGATAAAGCTCTTACGGTGTTGCATTCGGCCTTGGCAAACCATGTTTTCACTGGAATCATGGCTCTTGAGACAGCAAAAGAAGTGTGGGATCAGTTGAAGGAACAAAATGAAGGCAGTGATAGAGTAAAGGCAGTCAGGTTGCTTACTCTCAAAAGAAAGTTTGAGAATCTTAAGATGAAGGAGGCAGAGACAATCAAAGTTTACTCTTCCAAAGTAATGGAACTTGTAAACCAGATGAGGCTATTAGGAGAGGTGATTGAACAACACAAAATAGTAGAAAAGATGCTGATAAGTCTCCCAGAAAAGTTTGAGGCTAAGGTATCAGCTATTGAAGAGTCTCATGACCTCAAAAAGTTGATTGTTGTTGAGTTGATCAGCAAGTTACAGGTTCAAGAACAAAGAACCTCTGTCAGATCAGAAAGCCAGACAGAAGGGGCTTTTCAAGCCAAGCATAGCTCAAGGTCATTCAGCTCCAAGGATGACAAAAGAGTATTTGGTGATAAAAGCCATAGAGGTAAGGTTGTTGAAGCTGAACAAAGGGAGTTAGGAAAAGGAAGATTTCCTCCTTGTAGTCACTGCAAGAAGACAAATCACCATGAAACTAGCTGCTGGAAAAAGGCTCAATGTAGAGTTTGCAAGAAAATTGGACATATTGCCAAGTATTGCAAACTAAAAAGGCAGCAAAATCAACACTTTTCACCACAACAAACTGAACAAAAACAGCAAGCAAATGTAATGGAGGAAAAACAATCTGAGGATCACATATTCATGGCTGTTTTGTCAAGTGAAGCTCCAGATAAACACTCATGGCTGCTAGACAGTGGGTGTACAAACCACATGACTTCAAACTCAGAATATTTCAGCACTTTGGATACCACGATCAGAGTTCCAGTCAGGTTAGGAAATGGAGATGTCATTGAATCTGTTGGAAAAGGTACAATTTCTATTCCAACTTCAAAAGGAATCAAGTTTATAAATGATGTGTTGTTGGTTCCTAATTTAGATCAGAATTTACTTAGTGTTGGGCAAATGATGCATAAAGGATATTCTTTGTTTTTTAAAGATAAGGTATGTGTTATATCTGATTCTTCTGGAGATAAAGTTGTTGTTGTGCCTATGATTGATAAAAGCTTCATTATTCGTTGGCATTCAAACACTTCTATTGCATGCAAAACCGTTGTTGATGAGTCTTGGTTGTGGCATAAGAGGTTTGGTCATGCAAACTTTAAGTCTTTGAAGCTTTTGCAAGAAAAATGCTTGGTAAATGATATGTTTGCTGTTAACATATGTAATGAAGTTTGTGAAAGTTGCCAAATGGGAAAACTCCATAGGTTTCCCTTTCCATCGCAAGCTAAGTGGGGAGCTATTGAAAAACTTGAGTTAGTGCATTCAGATGTGTGTGGGCCTATGCAAACTCCATCCTTGAGTCAGAACAGATACTTCATCTTGTTTGTTGATGATTTGACTAGAATGACATGGGTTTACTTCATGAACAACAAATCTCAAGCATTTTCTTGTTTCAAGAAATTCAAGTCATTAGTTGAAACACAAAGTGGTGTTAAGGTGAAGAAGTTGAGAACTGATAATGGGAAAGAATACATCTTAAATGAGTTTGATAAATTCTGTGAAGATGCTGGAATTCAGCATCAGTTGATAGTGCCTTACTCACCCCAGCAAAATGGAGTGTGTGAAAGGAAGAATAAAACTCTTCTTGAAATGGCAAGGAGCATGATGCATGAGAAGAATTTGCCTAAAAAATTCTGGGCAGAAGCTGTTTACACTTCAATTTATCTCCAAAACAGATTGCCAACTCATGCCATTGAAGGAAAAACACCAATTGAAGCTTGGAGTGGCTTAAAACCCTCCGTTGGGCACCTAAGATCAGTGTGTTATGTCCATGTACCTGATGTCAAGAGAGATAAGCTCTCTAAAAAGGCAAGTAAAGGCATTTTTCTTAGGTTATAGCAGTCAAGCAAAAGGGTATAGAATTTTTGACTTGGAAACTAAGAAAATTGTTGTAAGTAGAGATGTCAAGGTAAATGAGAGCTCAGAGTGTCATTGGCAGGAATCAGATGTGGAAACTACTTCAAGTAGAGTAAGAAGATCAGATTTTCAGAGAGATATTGCTCAAGAGATTGATAGAGTTGAGGAAATAGATGTTCAAAGCACAACAGATTCACCAGTGCTAAGAACATGTAGCCTATCATATGTATATGCAAGGTGTAATGTTGCTTGTGATTGACCCTCCAAACTTCTCAGAAGCATCCAACCATGAGGAGTGGAATGCGGCTATGAGAGATGAGATTATTGTAATAGAAAAGAACAAAAGCTTGGGAATTGGTAGACAGACCTTTACACAAGCAAGTTGTTGGTGTAAAGTGGGTATATAGAACTAAGTTCAATGCATATGGTTCTATACATAAGTATAAAGCAAGGCTTGTTGTGAAAGGGTATGCTCAGCAGCAAGGCATTGACTATGGAGACACTTTTGCATCTGTGGCTAGACTTGATACAATCAAATTACTTATTGCTTTAGCTGCCCAAAACAGATGGAAAATCTTCCATCTTGATATCAAGTCAGCATTCCTCAATGGCTACTTGAAGGAAGATATTTTTATTGAGCAACTAGAAGGTTTTAAGGTTAATGGAGAGGAAGACAAAGTCTACAAGCTGAACAAGGCACTTTATGGCTTAAAACAAGCACCAAGGGCCTGGTATAGCAGGATTGATGAGTTTCTTTGTGCTTCAGGTTTCAGGAGGAGTTGTAATGATGCTACTCTCTACATCAAGACTTCTTCGTCTGCTGATACTTTAATTATATCAATGTATGTTGATGATTTGTTAATTGTTGGAAGTAGAATTGATGATGTGAATGATTTCAAGCAGCAACTATACCAAAAGTTTGAAATAACATATTTGGGTGAGATGAAGTTTTTCCTTGGCCTTCAAGTTCATCAAACTGCTGAAGGAGTTTTTGTTTCACAGCAAGCATATGTTATCAATATGCTGAAGAAGTTCGTAATGCAACATTGCAAACCTACAAGCACACCACTTATAGTTAACCAAAAGTTGACCAAGTTTGATGGAGATACAAAGGCTTATGCATTCAGATATAGAAGTCTTGTGGGAAGTTTATTATACTTGTCTGCAACAAGACCTGATATTATGTTTGCAACCAGTTTGCTTTCAAGGTTTATGCAAAATCCAAGTCAAGTACATTTCGGAGTTAGGTCAAATGGTATTGAGGTACCTAAAAGGCACACATGACTTTGGCATTTGGTTCAAACCTGAAGCAGAACTTAATTTGTTTGGCTATGTGGATAGTGATTGGGCTGGCTGCATTGATGATGGAAAAAGCACTTCAGGATATGCATTTTCAATTGGGTCTGGAATGTTTTCATGGTGTTCTAAGAAGCAAGATGTTGTAGCACAATCAACAGCTGAAGCAGAGTTCATTGCTGCTACAGCGGGTACAAATCAATGCATTTGGTTGAGAAAGATGTTGATTGATCTAGGTTTTGAACAGATTAATGCAAGTCCAATCTTTTGTGATAGCAAGTCAGCTATTGCTATTGCAAAGAATCCAGTTCAGCATGGTAAAACTAAGCACATGAAAGTTAAGTTTCATTTTTTTAGAGAGGCAGAAAGGGATCAAGAAGTGTACCTCATTCATTGCAAATCTGAAGAGCAGGTAGGCAGATATTCTCACCAAAGCACTGCCTAAATCCAGATTTGAAAAGCTCAGGGAGAAGCTTGGAGTTTCAAAACAAAATCTCAAGGAGGAGTGTTGATGCATTGAGAATTTGTTTTGTATTTTATCTTTATGTTATGTTTAAGTTAAATGGTTAAGTTCTAGTTAGTTTGTTGGAAAAGAAATGACATCCTTGCAGGTTTTAAGGAGTGTGTTTCCTTAGTTGTAAAAGCTAAAGAGTAAGCATGGTTTAGGTTCCCTAAAAAGGATGTTTTGTCTATATAAAGCCATGCCTAGATGTAAGGTTTTTTTTCTGATCTAATGTGATTATCTCAGTTCAGTTTTGCTGCTGGTTTTAACAAAACCAAGTAGCATAAATGAGAGCATTTCACATATAAGCACCTTTCTTGAACATTCAATTAGATGTTCTTTATTATTGCTTGGATGCAGCAAGCTCAGCAGTAAATAATACGAGCTGGTAGAAATATGTAGGAATAAAATTGGCAGCAATAAACAGCAGAAATCCCAGCAGCATAATAGTCCAACATCATAACAAAACAGTAACAAGGAAGCAACAGAGCAGCAACTTCTAGCAGCAGCAAACAATAGCAGAAGATCTCAAACTTCATCAAAACCAGCCACATTTAAGCAGCAAATAGCAACATAATGACCGCAAGCTAGCAAAAATGCATCTACAGTAGGTTATAGCAATCAGCACTAGCAGAATGCTATATGTCCTATAAATCAGCAAGCAGGGAATTAACCAACCAACAAGCCATAGTATGTAGTAGTAGAACAAAGCAGCAAGTAATTCTAGCAGCTATCAGATCCACACAGACATAATTAACAAATAAGTCAAAGTTGGGAACACTCCAAGGATTGAGATGTAGATCTTTACGGATGATGGAGGGAGGGTCATTCCACCATTGAAAAGAAGAACAATTAAAACCATAATTAGCTAGTGTGTCAGCCACCTTATTTCCTTCCCTGTGAATGTGAGAAACAAAAAAGTCCATTTCGTTTAGCAGTCGAAGACAATTAAACCAACGGTTTTGTAGCTGCCAAGGAAGACTGAATTCTTGTTTTCGAAGACAAAGCACAACTGAGATTGAGTCACATTCGATCTATATTTTGTGTCATCCATGAGAGAAGGCTTGTTCAGTTGCTAGGATTACTGCTGAGAATTCTGCATAGAAGGAGGATTGATATCCTAACGGAGCTGAGAACCCTCCTAAAAAACCGCCATTATGATCTCGAAAAACCCTATCACAAGCTGAGGGTCCTGGATTATATTTTGAAGAACCGTCTGTGTTAATCTTTATCTAAGAGAATGAAGGGGCGCTTCCATGCAACTTCCAAGATACGTGGAGCTCTTCCTAGATGAACATTAATGTCAAGTTTCCAAAAGATTTGAAGGTCATGATAATGAGCTACATTTCCTGAGCAAGAGGAAGAAAGATTATGTACTAAAGACTTGCAATAATATATTCCTCTAGTAGCATTAAGATGGATATTTTGGAACTTAATTAAATTCCTTGAAAACCAGATCACAATACAAATGCAGGTTAATATCCATAAGTTCCCAATTTGTGAAGGAAAATTTTTGTTCAAAATAACTTCCCACAAATCTGTAATAGTGTTTCCTCTTGGGAGACAGGTATTAAATATACTTGCAACCCATTCCCACATATTTTGAACAAAAGCACACTGGCAAAAAAGGTGATCTATAGATTCTACACAACTGAATGAATGACAAAGCTGGCAAACCGAAAACAACTGGAATGCCCCTTCGTTGTAGTGCATCTTCTGTAGGGAGTTTCCCTTGGAAAATTCTCCAAACAAGAATGACAAATTTAGGAGGATAAAAGACTTCCAAATACTATAGCACCAAAGGAGAGACGGTCTTTTAATATGATAGTAGTTATAGCTATCCTTGAGGTGATGATTACCTGAGTTGGTAGTAGTCCAAACTAGCTTGTCTGAGCAAGAATAACTTGACAAAAATATATCAGTAATTTTTTTGCAAATATGAGGAAACTTGAGAGAGAAATTCGGAGGAAGGACCCATTTATGATCTTTAATCACTTCTTTAACTGTAGAATCGAAGGGAATATTAGAAGTAGATCCAAGCACGTCTAGAATCGACTGACCCAACCAATTATCTTGCCAAAACCAAGTGCTCTTGCCATCTCCAATGATCCATTAGTGGCCTTTCTGCATATGAGAAATAACTTCCTTTATACCAATCCTAATGGAGGATAAAGAATAACAAATAGAATGTGAGAAACTAGAAATGCATAAACGTGTGCGAAAAAAAAGGCTCTAATTCGAGGAAGAGGACATTAGGTTCCAAGAAAATTGGAGAGCTGCCCGATTTAAAGTTTTGAAGTCCCTCGTACCTAGGCCACCTTCATTTTTAGGCATGCAAACTGTTTTCCAAGCTGCAGTGACCAATTTCTTAGTAGAACAATCTCCTGACCAAATGAAGTTTCCTCACCATCTATTTAGCACTTTCAATAAGAAAGCAGGCCATTTATAAACTGAGAAACTATAGAGAAGAATAGACTGGATTATAGACTGAACTAGCTGAACCCGTCCAGCTATCGACAACAACTTACCCTTCCAACCTTCCAATTTAGATTTGACTTTATCAGCTACAGGTCGAAGATGAATTTTTTTTTGTCTTCCCTTGAAGATAGGCACTCCAAAATATTTGAAAGGAAGGAACCTTGCTGGAAGCCAATGATAGATTTAACAAGACCACTTCGTCTAGAATTCGAATCTCCAACATAAAGCCTGATTTTTTCAATACTAATATGCTGCCCATAAAAAGCCCATACTTATCTAAGAAATACCTTAGGTTCTTAAGAGATTTTGCGTGGCTTCTACAGAAAATAATCACATTATCCGCATAAAGGGCATGGGTAGGAGCAACACATCCATGGACAGTAGACATAGGTTTTACTAATCCTTTCTCAACCAAAGCATCAATTCCACAACTTAAGACATCTTCAGCAAGGAAAAAAAGAATAGGCGATAAAGGATCACCTTGACTCACCCCTCTACTGCATGAGAAAAAACCATGAGGACTGCCATTGACAAGGATGGATAGGCGAGCAGATTCCAAAATGTTTTGAATCCAAAAGATGAAGTTATTATCAAAACCAAAAGAGTGAAGAACTTGCAAAAGAAATGGTCATTCCAATGTGTCAAAAGCTTTAACAATGTCAATCTTCATAGCCACATTGCCTCTATATGACTTCCTGCCAAGAAGATTAACAGATTCTGAAACCACACCGATACAATCAGAAATTTATCGACCTTTAATGAAAGCTGCCTGTTGATTAGAGATAATACGTTTTGCAATATTTCCCAGTCTATCAGCAATAATCTTCGTAATGATCTTGAAGCAAAAGTTAGCCATGGAAATAGGGCAAAATTGGTCAATGCATTCGCACCATCAACTTTTGGAATTAGAGTGATAAAAGAGCTATTGACATTTTGATAAAGGCCACTACATCATCTTTAATAGTATTCCAGCAAGAACGGTAAAAAAGCCCTGGAAAGCCGTCAGGACCCGAAGCACTAGAAGGATTCATAGAAAAAATTGTTGAAGTAATTTGGGGAGAAGGTCACAAGAGTCAATCATAGCCCCAAATTCAGCACAAGAAATTGTAGATGGTAGATTTCCTCCCAATTTCTCATGAAACCCTAGAACTGCATTAAAATCGCCTAAAACCACCCATGGTAACTGAGTTTGGGTATTTTGTAACTCTTGCCAAAGCTGACGGCGAACAACATAAGATGTAGAAGCATAGATGAAGGAGATAATACAATTCTGACCATTCATATTCACTTGCACAGCTATATGCTGATTTGTACAAGTAGTCAAAAGCGGAGCCTTTTGTCTGACATTGTGAAAAAGCCACATGTTGGGAAGTAGCGATCCTCTGTTGTTATGACCTAAAAAAACCAGATTATTAACATTCCAAAAATACACATGAATAGAAGAGAAACTGACCATGGGTTCTGCAATACATAAAAAATCAGGATTATGAGCACGACATAGGTTTGAGAGTTCTGCCTCACTCTTATGCTTTTCTATGCCCCTAATGTTCCAGTAGAGAACATTGATTGCATGGGCTTTTTCCACGTCCTCTAGTGAGAATGGTTGAAGGAAGCATCGAAGCTTTAGGATTCTTACTATTATTTTTCTTTTGTTAAGACTTTGAGATCATCATAAAATCCTTTATTTTGACTACCAGCATCAGTTTCAGCATCCTTTTCAGTTAGGTTTGAATCATTTTCAGCATCCTTTTCATAGGCATTTGATGAGTCCGATAATGAGTTATCTTCACATTTCTTTTTAGAGGCATTTCCAGAAGCTCGTTCTCTCTATGTAGTTCCAGCTCCTTTCTTTAAGAGATGATTAGATAGTGTAGCGAGATCTCTATCAATTTTTGATACCTCTAGAGTAGGATTTCCAGTGTTATCAAAATTTGTGAGGTCTACAGTTAAGTTCACTGTTGTATTTTTGTTATTCAACTCAATCTCAACAATGTCTCCTGACACTCTACCCACAACTGGGTCATTGAATTTCTCTTCTGCTTTATCAACAGAGGAGATTTCCTTATTTGAATTTACCAAAGCATCAGTAGAAGTTTTGGTTCCCGTCTCTATTTTTTCCGCGGCAAGAAGCTCCGATCTATTTGTTTCCATAATAGGGATCTTCTCTAAATCTCTATCAACAATTTCTTTATTCAAATCTTTGATCACATGTTTGTAAACCTATTTTAGAGTAGGTTCTGAGTTTTTTTTCTTCTTTGCGATGGAAATTTTCTCCTTAGAATTTCTGCAATCCGAAACTGAGTGACCAAAACAGAGACAACTTGAACACTTCGGAGGCAAGTTTTCATAATGGACTTAAACGTCGAAACCATAATCCGGTAATTCAATTGTAAGCCAATCAAGAAGAGGATTCTCCAGGTCAACTTCAACAAGAATTCTAGCATAATATCTGAATTTCTTTTCTCTCGTTGCTCTCTCTATTTGTAAAGGAATTCCGACACCTTTCCTTATTGATATTAATATTTTGGGATGCCAGTACACAAGACTGAAGCCAAAAATTCAAATCCATAATTGAGTATAGGACTGAATTTTAGGTTTATAAGGATCCAAAGTAGGCTGCCACTAGTATAAACGAAAGACCCCTTGAGGTAACTTGCATACTCCACCACTCTAAACTCTGCGTATATCTGAATCCGTTGAAAAATGGATATCAAAAAACCCACGTGCCAGAGGAGTCATCTGCCAAAGGGATTCTGGTTTCCAGGATTTCTTTAAAAGAGACTGTAATTCATCCAACTTCATGGGTTTAGAACCTGGGCGAAGAAGGATTTTGCCTATAAGATTGGTGCGACAAAGAGAAAGCTCTTGGCTGTGTAATTTTGAATCAATTTTAATGATTTTAGCATCACCTCTTTGGATAGGTGAAGGAAGATCAGTAGTTAATTGTGACAGATCCTTTGATTTCGAGAGAATAGATGCAAAGGTAGGACGTTGGATAGCTGATCTCGAAGGAGAAATAGCTGGTTCAGAGGATATCTTCGCCCGATCGTAAGCTTCATTCTTCTTTTTAATTCTCTCCATATTTGCCTCTATTTCCGCCATCATAACATCCATGATGGCCGAAACTTCAACGGAGGAGATGGTCTCCACCGCGACGAGCCGATTCTTCCAACTTCACGAGGAAATACAAAGATGAATTTTTCAATGACCTTATATCAAACACCAAGGAAGCATGACATAATTCCCCAAACTTCTCCTTTCGTTTAGTGCTGGGTTGACTAAAAATTTTGTAGAAAAAGGCTAGATCTTGAACTAAATTAGAAGAACAAAACCAAATCAAGTGAAGATTATCAAGATTCGACGCGATTCGACCAAGAATCATCGCCAAATCACTGTAGCGACATCACCAAAGTGTAGCTATTTGAGAGAAAACTGCAAAGTACCTCACCTCTAGGAACTTACACAATGAAGAGAATGGGATATATCTACATTTTCCTAATTGGTCAACTTAAGCACATGTGATATGAATCACATGCTACAACAATTTCTTTCAAGAACATATGTCAATATTGTTGTATAGATCTTTAGCTCAGTCGCTATCTTAACGCCTAACTTGAATTCTCAAAAGCTCGTCTTCCAAACGACAGTTTAAGATTTCTTATTTGGCTTTAATCAGATTATCATGATAACAAATATTAATTCATGTTCGATTTTATATCAAATAAACCTCATCTTGACCTAATCAAAGTGACATTTTTATAATACAAGCTCAAAGTATTCTAAGTGTCTCATATCAACTTGTTGCAATCAACAATTGAGGCTATCACTCATGTAAATGAGTTGATCTTTGATCTGATGACATATTATTGGAGTATAACATATATGTGTCATCATGCAATACACTATTAAAGAATAAATGCAAGAACAAAAACTTCATTTATTTATAGAAATATTAAAGTAACATCTCAGTACATTAAAAACATAATCTATGTAGTCCTAAAGATCAAGCATGTGATGAATAAGCATCTTTAGTAACTGCTTTGGTCAATGGATTAGCTACCATGTGGTGCATAAAAATATACTAAATAGTTACTCCTCTATTTGCTATAACATCTCTAATAAAATTATATTTAGTCTCTATATGTTTGGATTTGGTATGGTATTTAGCATCTTTTGTGAAAGATATTGCTACCCGACTATCACAATATATAATGACTGGTCTAGAAATAATTGTGATAATCTTAAGATCCTCAAAAAATATTTTAGCCAAACCGCTTCTTGTACTGCTGCTGAACATTTGACAAATTCAGCTTCCATAGTTGATAGAGCTATACTAAGTAGAAAAGCATATTCAAAGGTTAATTTTCGCTCATCTAGATCGCCAACCTAATCAGCGTTTGTGTATCCAACTAAGCATAAATCACCTCCTCAGTAGCACAAAGAGTGGTATGCAATACCCTCTAAGTATGTTAAAATCCTTTTGACATAATTCCAATGCTTTTACCCTGGATTAGATTGGTATCTACTTACCAATCCAACAGCATAGCAAATATCAAGCCTTATACACATCATAGCGTACATGAGACTACCAACGGCACTAGAGTAAAGAACTGTTGCCAGTTTTTCATATTCTTGTGGAGTCTTAGGACACATATCTAGGCTAAGAGTTTTTCCTTTTAAGATAGGAGTATCCATGAGTTTACAACTAGCCATGTTGAACTTCCAAAGAATCTTCCTAATATAAGGTTCTTGAGACAAAGCTAGAAGTTTTCTTGAACGATCCCTTTAGTTCTTAACTCCTAAGATATAAGCTACGTAGCCCATATCTTTCATCTCAAAATTTAAAGATAACCATTCCTTAATGGTTTCAACAAACTCTTTATTATTCCCAACCATCAATATATCGTTCACATATAAAGATAATACCATAAAATTATCCTTGAATCTGTTAACATATGCACAATTGTCCTTATCAATCATAGAAAATCCCTAGGAAATTTTGGTACTATGAAACTTAAGATACCACTGTCTAGAGGATTGAAAACTTTATGCTCTAGACTTTTAGAAACAAACCCTTGAGGTTGTTCCATATATATTTCTTCCTCTAGTTCTCCATTGAGAAATGTTGTTTTTACATCCATTTGATATAATTCAAGATCCAAACGTGCGACTATGGATAAGATCAAAAGAATATAAGCAAAACTTATATAGGTAAGAAAGTCTCCTCATAGTCTACACCTTCTTTTTGGGTATAGCCTTTTGCTATCAGTTGTGCCTTATATCTTTCCATTGTGCCATCTACCTTTCGCTTAATATGAAGAATCCATTTGTTTCCAATGGCTCAACGATTAGGCAATAAACCAACCAAATCCCAAGCTTGATTGAATCTCATGGATAACATTTCTTCTTCTATTGCTTTCATCCATAATTCCCTAGAAGATGAAGTGAAAGCCTCAGCAAACGTTTTTTACTCATCACTATCATGTGAAGCACTAATAAAAGTCTGTCTCTTAATCTCAAAATGACGACGTGAGATAATTGTACAATTACTTCTATGAGTTGATCTTATCAATTGTGAAGATGGTCCACTCTCACTAGGACTGATATCTTGAGAAAAATCTTTATTTTCCCTAACACCTTTGTTTGAAGTATCAATAGAATCACCCAATTCATAAAATTGGGTATCCCTGTCTACTTCCTCAATTATAGGAAATTCATTTTAAAAAAAATTGACATCTTTATATTCCAATTCAGTTATTGTTCCATCAATCTGTTCAACAATGTATACATATCCTTTTGAGTGTTCAGGATATCTAATGAAAATACATTTTCTACCCCTTACACATTTTTTTCGTGTTTATGTGATGGAACGTAAACATAAGTTATGGACCCCAAGGGTCACAATTGTGTTAGATCAAGTTTTCTACCTGTGTATAACTATAAGAAGTAGCATTAACTGATTTGGAAGGAACAAGGTTAAGTATATATGTGGCAGTAAGCAGCACATTTCCCAGTAAGGTATTAGAGGATTTGTTTGTGCCATCATAGACCTAACCATTTCTAGTAAAATTCTGTTCCTTCTTTCCGCTCACCATTTTGTTCCGGAGTTCCAAGAATAGTTAACTGTCTATCAATACCTTTTCTTATTATACAGTTCTTTAAACTATTCAAAAAGATATTGAGACATCTTATGATACCTGAGCTCTGAAGCCCGGTCGTCGCTCTCGGCTACCACATGCTTGACCATGGCCTCCACTTCGACAAATGCAACAACATTACTAAACCAGCTTCGTCAATTAATTGCTCCACCAACCCATACAGCTCAGAACGCTCCTACAGTTCCGACAATAAAGCCAACGTTTGCTTCCTTACTATCCAGTCCAAACGATATGTCAGAATTTTCCAAACAACTTCCAATCCCACAACTTCGGGGAGACACTACAGTTGTCAGAATTGAACCTGAGCTCCATAAGAAACAACTTGATTGCTGTAAGACTAATCTGATAGGGCGGATCATTCTCTGACCTGGATCCAAACCTATGAAAGCTGAGGATCTTCAATCCTTCCTGCACAAGGTCTGGCAACCAGAACACCAGTGGCGTATGACTCCACTGGCTCGTGGCTTTTTTGACATTCACTTCTCGGATGAAGTGGACATAAGGAAAGTCTGGGGGAGTGGCTCATGTACTCTCCCGCAAGGAATGTTTAGACTCTACCAATGGCAACAAAATTTTAATCCATATGACCCCAAAATTCAATCGCAGGTACAACTATGGATTCGACTACATGGATTAAGCTTGGAATATTGGCATCCACAGATACTAATGACCATTGCTCGAGGGGTTGGAATTCCCCTTCAAATCAATCAAGCTACCAGAGACATGAAATATGGATTTTACGCGCACATATTGGTGGAAGCTGACTTATCGAAACCTCTACCAGATTTCATTACTGTTGAGTTGCCAAACTACGAGTTTGATGTTGAAGTACACTATGAGAACCTCCCCACTAAGTGTAATGGCTGTAATAGATTTGGTCATGCAGATCATCAATGTCGTCGTAGAACAAAATCCAACATCCAGAACACCAACAAAACAGCAGACCCAAAACAAATTCACAAAACAACACAATCCAAACCGCCGGAAGTGGAGATGACGAACAAGTGGCTAACAATAAAGAATCAAACTCAGTTCATAATACTTCGCCAGTAGTCGCCCATGGTGAGGAGGATGCCAACCCCACCACTTTCAATACCGAGGACCCACAAAAGAAGATTTTTCAGATCAACGAGCAGAGGTCAGGTGGGGAAAAGAATCATAACATGTTAGAAGACATACAACATGCACAAGGAATGGACAGCATAGACAAAATGGAAAAAAATACATGAGGAGGACAATAATGAAGTCAGTCTGAATAGACATGATGGCGGACATGTGCACATGCAACATAAGTCACGTGAAGACAACCACAAAGCTGGTGAGATAGATATTATTCTAGTGGAGGATAATATGGAGGCAATTCCAAGTGGGGGTAAGCCCACTTCATGTGACAAAGATCAGATTCACACTTTACAAGAAGGAGGCACTATGTCATCGATTAAACAAAAAGAAAAGGGTCTGACGGAGCTGGAAACATCCACTATGAACCCAGTCGTTGCGAATGATGATTCAAACTTGATACAGGAAATCCAACAAGTAGCATCTATCCTCCAAAAACCAATTACAGAAGATGCATTCGAAATCGTAACGTCCAAATCTCAACAAAGAAGAATAAAGGCGAAACAAAAGAGAATCAATGAAATTCTCTCACAAAATGGCCCCTCTATTTCCTCATGAAAATTTTAACATGGAATATAAGAGGTTTGGCCAATCCTCAATCTCAAAACGAATTGGCCAACTTGTGTCTTCATCACCGTCCTTCTCTTATAGCAATTGCGGAGCCTATGGTTGACTTTGATAAAATTTCTCTAGCCTACTGGAATTCTCTCCACCTATCTTTGGTTGCTGTGTCAGCAAATACTTGTCCTAAGATTTGGATTTTTCGATCCAAATCTCTAGCCCACGTGGAAGTACTATCCTATAGTGATCAACAGATTACTGTGAAGTCCAATCTTGAAGGAAATGTTTGTTATTCCTCTTTTATTTACGCCTCCACTTACTATATTTCCCGTAGAGCTCTTTGGGCAGATCTGCTCTCTATTTCTAATCAACTTAATGGTCCTTGGCTGATCGCTGGTGATTTTAATGCCACTTTGGGTGCTCATGAACAACAAGGTGGTGGTTTACCAGGCCTTCTCTCTTGCACAGACTTCCAAAGTTTTATAGATGATTGTAGTTTATTACATATTCCGGCTAGAGGTTTAAATTTCTCATGGACCCGTAATCGTGGCGATTTGGGATACATGGAACGCAAATTAGACAGGGCTCTATGCAATCCTAGCTGGTTGGATGCATGGGCGACAATTCATTATCATATTCTTCCTCGCTTGGTCTCCGATCATTCTCCGCTCATTATAGCTGGATATGTCGCTGAAAAGCAAAGCCCCAAGCCTTTTTGGTTTCAAAATATGTGGCTTCATCACTGTGATTTTAATAAGGTGGTAAGTGAAGTTTGGAATTCTATACCGGTTCATGGCTGTCCTATGTTCATGGTCATGGTGAAACTCAAGGCTTTAAAGGCAAGACTAAGGGAATGGAATAATACAAGCTTTGGTAATGTCCATGATGCAGTTTTAAAAGCTAGAAATGTGCTAGAAGAGATACAACTTCATATAGCAAATAGAGAGAACACAACTAATTTGTTGCTGAAGGAAGTTCAAGCTAAGGAAAAGCTCTTACATGTTGTGACAGCTCAACAAACCTTTTGGCGGGATAGAACTAGAGTCTCTTGGCTCAAAGATGGTGATAGAAATTCAAAACTCTTTCATATTTATGCCAAAGTTCAAAGAACTAAATCCAGGATTTCCGGCTTACAAATTGGTGAACATTGGTGTGACAATACAGAAGATATAGCCTCTCATGTGATTGACTATTACAGAGACCTCTTTTCTGACCAAGGATCCAATGCTTCTCAAGATTATAGTACTTGTAAAGTTATTCTTTCTAGTATCACAGATGGGGATAATAAAATCCTTACTGCCATTCCAAACGGTGGAGAAATTAAAGATACAGTTTTTCAAATGAATCCAAATAGTGCGCCAAGGCCTGATGATTTTTCTGGTGCCTTCTATCATGCTTGTTGGGACATAATTGCTAAAGATGTGATAGCAGGTGTTCAACAATTCTTCACTGACAGTTATCTCCTTCCGAACATCAACTCTTCCTTTTTGGTTCTCCTACCAAAGACAGATGATGTTGTAACAATATCACATTATCGCCCGATTGCTCTAGCTAACTTCTTCTTCAAAATTATTACCAAAATTTTGGCTAACAGGTTGGGTCCTATCATGGAACGAATTATTAGTCCACATCAGACAGCTTTCATTCGTGGACGACATATTCATGATAATATCTCACTAGTCTCCGAGGGCATTAATCTACTTGGAAGGAAAATATATGGTGGTAATTTAGGCATCAAGCTGGACATTTCGAAAGCTTTCGATTCACTAAATTGGGACTTTCTTCTTATGGTCTTGCAGAAATTTGGCTTCCAGGAAAGATTCATTAACTGGGGATCGATTATATTAACATTTGCCAAACTCTCATTACTTATAAATGGGTCAGTTCATGGTTTTTTCTCATGTGGGCGTGGAGTTTTTCAAGGCGATCCCCTCTCCCCCCTCTTATTTTGCCTTGCTGAAGATGTTTTATCAAGAGGAATTCTAAGATTGCATGAGTTAAAGGATATCCTTCCGATATCCGTTCCAAGAGGTTGTCCGATGATTTCTCATGTCTTGTAGGCTGATGATATTTTCATTTTTAGCCGTGGAGATCAAAAATCTTTAACAAGATTAAACAAGTTTCTACAAGATTACGATCGAGAATCGGGACAAATTGTTAACAAGGCAAAGAGTTTATTTTTATTGGGAAAGACGACAGTCCATCGCAGACATCAAATTCATTCTACGTTAGGATTTGATGAAGGTTCTTTACCTTTGATTTATCTAGGGGTGCCAATATTCACTGGCTGTCCTAGAAGTCACCATCTTCAAGCTTTAGCAGATAAAGCTAAATCGGTCCTCACAGGTTGGCAAGGTAAGATATTGTCCATGGCAGGAAGAATTGAGTTGGTTAAATCAATCTTTCAAAGTATTCTTATGCACAGCTTTCAAGTGTATTTGTGGCCAAATTCATTACTGAAGGAAATGCAAGGTTGGGTACGTAATTTCATTATCTCAGGCTGTTACCAACGACGAAAAATGGCTCTGATCTCTTGGGATACAATTTGCATGCCAAAACTTGAAGGGGGATTAGGTTTGCGGAGGTTTGACCTTTTAAATAATTCATGCCTTCTCAAAAGTCTTTGGGCGATAAAAATCAACAAATCCTTAAGAGCTATTTTTCTTAAGGCCCGATACTCTTTCATTGACCCCAAAAGGAAATTTGCTTGCTCATCCCTATGGAATGGCCTTAAGTCAGTTTTGAAGGCTTACTTTCAAGGATCAGTTTGGATTATTGGTGATGGCAAAAACATTAATTTTTGGCATGACAATTGGTTAGGCCACTCTATTTTACCAAGACAACAGCACATTCAGTTTAACACAACGGTTTCGTCTATCGTTATGGAAGGGAAGTGGTGTTTACCGCAATACTTTTTTCTGGCTTTCCCACATTTAGAAGCATCTATTCAGAGTATCACCCTCCCTAAGATCTCTAAACTTGATCGCCTAGTTTGGAAATCATCTAGAGATGGTGATCTTTCACTCAAAGAAAGCTACAACTCAATTAAAGTTCCGCAAAATACTCAAAATTGGTGTTCAGTATTATGGAAAAGTTTTATCCCTCCGAAGTTCTCCTTACTAACATGGCGTATGCTTCAATATAAAATTCCTGTGGATGATGTTCTTAAATTTCGTGGAATCTACATGGTTTCGGCCTGTTTCTTGTGTGCAACCTTTTCTAATTTGGAATCAGTCGATCATCTATTTGTCTCCTACCACTTTGCGAGACGAGTTTGGGTATGGTTCTTTGCTCTCTTTCGCACTTCTATTCCTTCCTTTACTTCAGTCACTGATTTGTGGCAATGGATAAATGGACAGTGCTTCAGCCCTCAGTTATACAACATTTGGATCACAGCTTCATGTTTTGTATTTTACTCTATATGGAAAGCTAGAAATCGCATGCGCTTTGATAATGTAGCTCCTTCTTTACATCATCTACAAACAAATATCCTTACCCACATTCGATACTTCGCCAAAATAATCGATTCTTTCAGATTTAGGAATCCCTTGGCAGCTAGGCAAAGCCCCGAAGGCATTGATTCTCTCCTGGCATCCTCCACCAGCAGGATGGATCAAAGCTAACACTGACGGTCTTGCTAAAGGTAATCCAGGTTTATCAGCATGTGGCGGCTTATTTCGAGATACTGGTGGTCGGTTTCTAGGAGGGTTTGCACTTGCACTTGGCCGCCAAACTGCTTTCCACGCTGAGATAATGGCTGTTATATTAGCTGTGGAAATTGCCTATGAACGGGGATGGTTTCATTTATGGCTAGAAAGTGACTGTCTCCCAGTTATTCACCTCTTATTGAATGACTCCCTTCGCCCTCCTTGGCCTTTGCAAAACCGTTGGATGAATTGCAAACTCTTGGTATCAAAACTATATTTTCGATGTTCTCACACCTTTCGAGAAACTAATGATGTTGCAGATTCTCTAGCTAATCTAGGTTTACACTTCGATACCTTACAATGGTGGCCTTCTCCTCCACCTTCGATTCAGAGTTTTATCCCACAATGCAAATGGGTTCCCCTGTTATAGATTTTTTTAATTTTTATTTTTTGTACGACAGTCTTTGTGGTAAGGGTTTGGCAGATCTATTTTGTTACAGCCCTGATTAGTTTGTATTCTTCTATTATTTTAATGAATTAGCCTATCAAAGGCTTACTTTAAAAAAAAAAAAAAAGATATTCAAGTCCTCGATCAGCCCTTAAGGTTTTGATCTTCTTATCTAATTGGTTCTCAACCAAGTTAATATACAGTCTAAAAAAATCTAATGCTTTTGATTTATATGAGATAAAATAGACATAACCGAAACAAGTATAGTCACCAATAAATGTAATAAAGGCTTTGTGCCTAGCTCTTACATTTATTAGTCAATAGATGTCAGAATTATCTAATTACAATGAAACTTTGGCTCTAGTTCCTTTGCCAAATGGTTTTATGGTTGCTTTTCTAGCTAGACAACTCTCACATGTGGGCAACTGAATATTAGCGAGTGACCCTATTAGGCCTTCTCTAGTTAGTCTATTCATTCTATCTTGCCCAATATGTCATAATCTAGCATGCCATGTATTAACATCCACATTCAAAACATTAGAAGATGTAATCATTGGAAAACAACTATTGTAATCATTATTACTGAAAAAATCAGCATCTAATATTATAAAACCATCCAACAAATAACTTGATCTTTCATATTGTTTTTGTCTTTAGAGACTTAAATCTATAAAAAAAATGCTTGAAAATTTCATTCCTAAATAATCTAGAACAATAATTAAATTGTGTTTAATATATCAAATATTTTTGTTCAGTATATCCATGAACACAATGAAAAAAAAAATTTCTCTACTTCAATTAAATTGTCTGTAAGAGGTTAATAGATGTACATTACAATTTTATAATATTAAAAATATGGATTCTTAGCAAATGTATAATTATATATATACACACGTACACATGATCGGTAGTGACTAGTTAATATATATTTATAAAATATTATAACATAAATGCATATATAATTAAGAGAACTTGAAATCATTCATTTAAGTAGATAAAAATACTTGAAAATTAAATTGATAGAACTGACATATTCAAAAACAAGGTTCATAGATTCTTGATAATAAAGTATCACAAAATTGTGATAGATATTGTTTCTGTCACAGAATAATGATGCACGACTATAGTCAATGATTAATAGGTACCTTTGTAGATCATGAACGAATACAAGTTAGCTATTTCTTACACCAACAAGTTCTGTACATAATTTCTGCAACTTTCACTGTTCAACCCCTAAGAGTCACATATCTTTCTTTTTCTGCTTGCATGGGAGATTTTGCATTTTCCAAGGTTTGTTTGTCCTTTGTATTTTATGTTGTTAATTGTACCACATCGCCATCGTATCATGCTACTATCATCTTTATATATAGATTAGGCACCCTTATTTCTTAAGTTAGCTTTTGGGTTGAGTTCTGCCCAAACTCATTTTTGACATAGTATCAGAGCTGGACACTCTAATGATGGTGAGATTCTTGTTTCTTTACTCTCTCACAAATCCGATCCAAACTTCACATGAGGGAGGGTGTTAATAGTCCCACATCGTCATCGTATCAGGTTGTTATCCTCCTTGCATATGAATTGAGCACCCTTATCCCTTAAGCTAGCTTTTTGATTGATATCTACCCAAACCCATTTCTAAAATAAATGCACATAATTTTAGCTAAATTAAGGACACATGGGCCTTTGTTCAATTATTTTTGTTTTGGTTAAACTTCATCGAGTTTAAGATATTTTAACATATATATATAATTACTTTGTAAAGTTATTTGGTCAGCGTAATAAAATTCTTAGCTCATTAATTATGTTAACAGTGTAACTTATGATCGAGATTAAACTATTGAAAAAGCAATAATTTGAATGAATTAAAATTATATTATGTTATTTAAGTTAAATTTCATGAGGTTATATAAGATTATGTTGTTACAATTAATCATGTGGTAGCATATAAGAATATAGAATGTTTTTTCTTACCTTTGTATTGGATCCTTATTCCCATTTCACTACAATGGTGTTTAGAAAAATACCATATAGTCTCTAAGGTTTAATTTACTTACCAGAACAAAAATTACTCAATATTTAGAACACTAAATTTTTTGGTATAAGAATTTTTACTAAATAATTAATTGTAGCATAATAATAATAGATATTGTAACTTTTGTTTAAATAGTTTAAAGCTCAGCCCGAATTCAAAAAAATTTATTTAAACCCGACTCGAGTCTGAGCCTGGTTTTAGATCTAGACTATAAAGTTTAAATTTTTTATTTTATTAAATATTGAATTTTTTGAAATCTGATTCGAATTCACCTAAATATATATATAAATGGATCAAGTATTTAGGTACGTAAACCAGACTTGGACTCTATCTGATCATACCTAGACTTTCACGTAAAAAACTCGGGCCGATCCAAAATTGATTCAGAGCCTTATTTAACCCGGCTCTATAATCCATACTTCACCTTGGACCGAGCCGGACTCGGGTTTTTTAGTCCAGCCTATATTATTCCTTGACTAATTAAAATTATTTGTCTTTAATTAGCATAAAGCACATGTTTTCGATGAGAATTTAGAAATCATAATTAATTGTCACCGACAACAAAAAGCTGCAACTTAATCACATAGTTGTCTAAAACAATATTATCATTTTGTTTTTCATTGTTTAATTAATTCTCCAAAATAGTAATTACAATTGCTTAAAACATTTAAAAAGATTGTATTGCGAGACTTAAAAATATTAGGTAAAGAAATTAATCACACCACCTTATTTCATCTTGTATACTGTAAGAATCTAAAGTTTACTATAAAACTAAAAATCAAACATTAAATAAACCCAAATCTTGTCTTATGTTACAATTTGAAAATACTATAGCAAAAACAAAAAAGAAAAGCATTCTAAGCACAAGATTGACAAATTGGGAGTAGTTATAATTCGATGGGAAAATAGTTCAATTTCATATTAAGATTTATATTTCAAATAATATAAAGATTGAAAATTGTTTCTTCCTTATTATCCCACTTCAATAAGTACTTACTTTGATACGACTTCTCTACAACTTACATTATAAGATTTTTTTGATGTTAAAAATCTATTTTTTTAATTCTTTTTTGTATTGTCTAATTAGTTAGTAGAAAATAGTTTTTAGAATTAAACTTTTAGGAACAGAGAATTACTTAAATTTTTAAATAATTAATCTAAAATATTCTTATTTTATTTTAAAAATATTTTACGTTATTTTTTTATAATTATCCTTTAAATCTATGTATTAAAGTAATTATATAATTTTTAATAGATATTATTTGTGACAATTAAATAATCAATAAATTTTTATTAAATATATTATTTATAAAAATTTTACTTGTAAAATATCTATCGTAAGAAGCTCTACTTAAAAGTTATACCAAAAAAGCTGTAACAATACCATTTCTCAATTTTACGTTGTTCTTATTTTAAAGTTAATACCAATAATAAAAAAATAAAAAATGAAAAAGTTTTTTCTTACAGCTTCAAACAACAATCATTGCCTTTTATTAAATAACCAAATTTACCTTATCAACATATATTAATGAAATCATAACTGTAACATTCTTCCCATCTACCAACCGCAACATTTGAGATTTATGAATTTTTTATTTTATTTATTATTAATTATTAATTTTTATTTTTTTTTTATTTTTTCAGAAAAATATTCCTTTGTAATTATAATATTTTTACATATTTAAGGTTTCTTGATTTAGTTTCCTTCTACCACTAAATTTCTTATTCAAATGAAGGTGTTGTAGCATTAATCTATTTATTTAGATAAATTTTTTATTTTATTTGTTTAATTTTGGTTAGTATTTGATGCTTCATTTCTTTGATGGATTTTCTTTTAAAAGATGACGGATTGTCATAGAGAGCAACTAAATACACTATAATAAAAAATTTGGAATAATCGTATAATACCATTAAAAGCATATTCTATTTCATTTAAAATATTTGAAAAAAAAATTAATTTTAAGAATAATTTTCAAATATTTTTTAGACAAATGCTTATTTTAATAATTCTTTATTTTTATTTTTTCTTCCTATAATTAAGGTATAAGAGTAATTTTAATTAGTCAATTACCTTTTAATAGGGTAGTTGGTATCCTTACCTCTACGTGAAATTAATATAAACTTTTAATAGACCTCTAACTATATTATTAGTAAAATATACATATTTATAAATTAAGAAAAAGTAATTATAATATTAATAAATTACTTATATATTTGTAATATTAAAAAAATAATCATAATATTAGTATATCTTATATGTATTTGTAATATTAAAAAAAGTATATTTTGATTATTATTTAATGAAAATTCTTAATCTATGCACTTTGGAATAAAAAATTGGTAGTTGGAAAATGTCATAGAGACCCTGTTTAGGATTTTCAAGATCTTTTGGGTTTTTTCTAATGGATTTGGGGTGTTTCAGTCTGAATCCTACTGCTTTTATATTGGGCCAGGACTATATAGTTGTGGGCTATTTCTTAACAAAACTACTGGGCCTATTTTGATCAAATAATTTCTCATTATATAACGAACCAATAAAATTTTTTATTGTAAAGCCAATTTTTTTTTCCTGGTTTGTTAAAATAATTTTTTCTTTGGAAAAACTATTATCATATTGATTATATGTCATGTTCATATGTTGATGCATATATAACATTTTATTTTTTCAATTAACATAAAAATAAAATTAATAACATTTTTTTGAAGCATTCATTGTTTCAAACTAATTAATAACATTATTAATTTTGATATGGGAGATGTAAACTTAATTTCAAAGAAGAAAAAAATAACAACTTAATTTTTGCACATAAAAAAACTAACATGTTTTATATTTTTAAAATATTTAAAAAATAGGGATATTTTAATATACCCGCTAACTTTTGAGTACAAAGTAAATGCCTCCTAAAATTTTAAAAAATATTAATTATCCCTTAATTTTTAAAAAAATATAAAGATATTCAATTAATATTATGGTATCACAAAGTAAATATGACATAGTAATACTAATTTTTTATTTTTTGTTTAATATTTACTATGATAGATAAATATTATATGTTTTAAGTTTTTAAACTTTAAACGTTATTTTAAATTTTAAATTATATATTAGAGTTTCAATTTTTATAATATAATTTTAAATTTAACGGATGTTGTAAATAATAATAATAATAATAATAATGATACATCCAATATATGGTAGGAAAGTCTATTTTTTGTGAAGCAAATAATGTTCGTTCATCAATTTTCTATTTCTACAATATAAAAATATTAGGTACACATTATTTGAAGGGATGTAACCTAAACTTTATTTAAAGTCAATTTTGATCATTCAAATAAAATTTATTGGTCAAAATAAGCATACAAACTAAAAAATCTCACATCAAATATTAACTTTAAAAATTATATCTCAATACTTTTATTTTAAAAAAATGTAAAAGTTTGTTAGCATCACATCATTTTATATATCAATTTTAATTATTAAAATATTGATTAAAATATAAAATATTGTGATAACGATGGATTTATTTATTCTTAAGGTTGATTGGGTTGTAATCTAGTCAAATCATACACTAGACACGTTTATGAGTAATTATCTTGTCCTATACTAACACCTCACATAAAATATTATAAAAATCCATTTAAGGTCATTGCATGTGAATGTGGTCTATTTTGGCTTCTTATATAAAAAGTATTGAATAATTATTTATGTTAATTATATAAAATTAATCAAATAATTAAATAAAACAATTTATGTGCCAGGTACTTAGGCTTGGTTTAGTACTGTGATGAATTTTATTTTTTTTATATTTAATAAGAATCAACAGAAGATGCTAAGGAATTCTTCACAAATATAAAATTATTCTTAAAATTCATATATTAATTATTTAAATAATCTCGTAGAGTAGTAATATCAAAATTGTGGCTGCTTGGAAATTCATGGATTAACTATATGATTTTATATTATTATTAAACATAATTGACAAATGTCACTTTTCTTTATATTTAAAATTTCTTCAATACTTTAAATTAAATCCAAAAAATGTTTAGTAACATCAATTTTTGATGAAATATATATGTATATATATATATATATATTTAATATTTGATATGTAATACTTTTATTCTATAGTTGTTATAACTTTTAAGTAAAGTATCTCAAATACCAAAAAAAACCTTAGTTAATTGTATTATTTTTTTAAAAGTTATGCTTAGTGAAATCTAGTTTCTTTATGGCTTGCAAATATATTTAAATGATAACAAACTTAAATATTCTTGTAATACATAATCTAGACATATTCAGTTTATATTTTAATTAAGGTGTCGTAATTTTGCAGTTATAAGATCAATACCTAAGATTAAATGTTAAATATAAATAAAAAGACGAGTGATTAATCTTTTTTTCAACTTTTGAATTTAATGAATGATTTACCTTAAATATTAGTATTTATCAAATATTTAATTGCTATATTTTTTAAAATTAAGTAAAAATATGATCATTTTAAATATATATTTATTTTAGAGCATGAGCAAAACAAATACAAATAGATAACACTAAAGACTTTTTTTTTCATACGAAATTTGAAAGAAATTATATAAATATTTAAGAATATTTATTTTTTAACTTTTATCTCAAAATTTTTTAAATTTTTTTAATGTAATTAAATTAAAATTTTTAATTTAAATATGAGCAATTAAATGTTTAAATGAATTAAATATTTTATTATCATATAAAAATTATTACACCAACCTTTGCAAAAAACAAAAATTAAAGAGTTAAAATTGTAAGAAAATATAATTGGAACATAGTAGTACTTTTATTCATGGTAACAAATTACATCATATGAGCCTTTGCTCAATCCATTACAAAGTGAATAAAATTAAACAGATCAACTGGAATACATATATGAATTTAATCTCTATACAAAATATTGTTGACTTTTATTAATGTCAAAGACTCAGATGCACTCCCAAAAAGCTTTTCTTTCTTTTAATTAGGCAATGGAACTTTTCTTCTATATTCGGCTAAAGCCCACAAAGGAAAAATATTCCTGTATTGAGCATAGTGTAACATAGAGTTTCTCATAAAAACTCCCATAATTTCCTGCAATTAATCAATTAATTAATTATTAGATCTCTAAATGATAATGATAATAATAATAATAATAATAATAATAATATTCCAATTAAGTTACCTGTTGAGGGAAGTCTCCATTCTCCAATTGAGAGTTGATCAGCAATTTTACACCACGATGAATAGGTGTTGGGTCTCTTTCAGCCTATTAAAAAAATATAAATATAAAATAAATAGATAATAAAACAAAATAATTAATGTGATAAAGTCTTAATTAATTAATTAATCTTACCTGCCCAGCATGAATTAAACCAAGAACAGCCAATGCAGTGTGTACCACACTTGATCTTTTTCCATCAAGAGGAATATATATCTGTATATCAATAATATTTTCAAATTAAAATACGTCTACTTAATTAAAAAAAAAACATATATACGACTTTTTTTAATGTAAATGTACATATTTTTAAATTTATACTTTAAAAAATAATAATATTATTTTATATAAATTACAAATAATGATACATGATAAAAATATAGACAGATTCATAATTTTTTAATTTTAAATATTTTTTATACTATTGTTTGATATTAAATCTAATATATATAACTAGTGCATCGTAATTAATGCACATATAATAAATAATTTCAAGAATTGAAACTGTTTAAATCTAACTATTTATATAAAAAACATTACTTAAAATTAAAGTCCCATGTAAAAAGAAGAAATTAATACCTTACTAGGGCAGGATTTGTAGCTCTCTCCCCAACCACCATCATCACTCTGTGCTTGGAGCAGAAATTCAACTGCTCTACGAATGGCAAGACAATTGTTGTAAGTCTTTCCAGCAGCATGTAATCCTCCAAGTGCAAAACATGTTCCATATAAGAAGCAAACTCCCCAATTTCCATACCTACAAACACAATTATTTTCATATTAATTAGAAATAAAATTATTTAAAAAATCTAATAACAAAATGTAAAAAAAATTATACATATAATTACCATGAACCATCAGCAGTTTGTTCATTTTCAATGTACTGTACAGCTTTTACGAGGAAATTTTCAATCTCCTTCTTGCGATGATGTGGGTATAATTTCTTGAACATAACAAATGCCTCGATTGCTGAAGCAGTGCATTCCACATAACTGTTCAATTAATTGTTTCGTTATTACAATTTATATATACAAGTAGTCAAAATATATATACAAATAGTCAAAGAGTCTTACGTATGCTCAACAATAAGGTCCTCCAGAAACTCTACAGGATTGAGCCACTGAATTGAAGAGGAAAATGAGTATGATTAATTAAATTAAGATTCCAAATAATCAATCCATTCAATATATATGTATATGTATATACCTCTAACAACAAAGAGGCACCAGCTTTCTCCCAAACTGCTAATCCACCATTTTTATCCTGAAGAGAGAGTATGAAATTGACACCTTCATATAATCTCTCAGGATCATGTTTCTCTCCAACAATTTCTCGAGGCAGCATTGAGAAATGCAAGCAGCACTGTCAAAAAAACAAAATCATTTTATTAATTTGTTAATTAGCAACACTTAGTTTAATTAATTGAGAGTTAATCAAAATGATTGAGTATAAATTAATATATATACCTTCAAACTTTCTGCAGTACAATCTGAAACTTGCCAACCATGATCTTGATCAGAGAAAGTCCATGCTCCTTTAGAAAAGTGACGGAAATTGCTTGTATAATCACCCACTGGATTATCCCTCACCTTCAATAATTTCAATAATTGAATATCAGATAAATTAAATAATTTATAATAATTGTATGAATTTGAATATATATGAATTAATATATATATATATATATATATATATATATATATATATATATATATATATACCTGAGCTTTCTTCAAGTAGTCGTGTCCTTTAGCAAGTGCTGGTCCAATTTCATCAACGATATTGCAAGCAAGCAAAGCTTGAAGACCAAGAGCAGTATCCCATGTTTGACTACCAAATGTCTGCGTTATACACAAAATTTAGCTACCTCTTCCACTTTAAGAACATTGGATTTTCCTTTTTTTAATTTATTTATAGAATTAAGGTTGTAATTAATTACCTGAACTTTCATTCCATCTTCTCCAATCCAAATAAAATCAGCAATTCTCTCAAGATGCTTCTTGAAAGCAACCCCCTCAGGATCCTCCACCCAACAAGCAAGCATACACAACGGCTTCTCGACGCAGCCAATAGTAATGTATCGACTGCTTTGGTCTTCATAATGAATGATCTTCATCGTTTGTTTCAAAGCCTTCTCTCTGAGATACTTGTTCAATGGCCAACGAGTAAGCAGAGGCTCTGTAGCCAAGTATAGAGTATCCCATAGAACGTCTTGAACGAATGGATGTGGGTAGTACAGATCAGGCTGCATCAATAAATAATTAAATCATTAATCATTAACTCTAATTCCAACTTAATTAATTAGTCAATATTTGTGTTAATTACCTTCGCACATAGATGACGAACTTTCCTCCAGTTGATTTGATCGTAAGGCTCTGTGTGAAGTTCTTCTCTGAGTTGTTTGATAAGTGGAGTGATTGGACCAACAAATCTTTTGCCGTATAAATAAGACAAGGGCATGTAAACCAGCCGGCAGAAGCACCACATTTGGGCTGCAATTAATTAATTATAATATGAGTAAAAAAAATTAACTTACTTTATGAAATAATTATATTTAGACTTTAAACTAAAAAACAAATAGGCACTGACCTGGATGAAGTGGAAAATAAGAAGGAAGCATCCAGAACTCTGGGGGCATTGGGTGTGTTCCAGCCCATTCAAACAATCCAAGAATCTATCACAAATAAACAATCTAATGATCAATTTATAGTGAGGATATTTATGTTAGCAACTATTCGTGTACCATACACCAACTGTATTGTAGAACGACTCTAGATTAAAAGAGAGAATATAAAAGGGTGATTGATTATACCGAAAGCCAATTCTTTCCCCAAGAGGGAATGTAAGTGACACCACCATTATCACGAATCCACTTTCTAGCTCTAGCACAGGCATTGTTTTCACCATCGTTGGGTCCTAACCCCAGCAAACGCATTGTAAGATAACTGTAAACTGTACCAAACATACTGCTTGGTCCTTCTATGTGTATTCCCCATCCTCCATCTTCATGCTGAAATAATATAAATCAAGTTTATTTCTCCATCTTCAAACAATAAGAGAAATTAAAGGTCATATAGCTAGCAAGCAAGCAAGCTGTACGTATATACCTGATGATTGTATAAGTAACGAAGGACTTCTCTGCGATGAGCAGCTGTAAATACAGTATCAAGATGTCCTGTAATGTACAAGCTGAATATCTGAAAGTGTTTTCAGAAAACAGTTAGTAAGTAATAATAAGTGTTGTCGAAGATTAACTACACATAATTATGATTACTATTGGGTGATAAGAGATAGTGGAACTTACAAATGGAGGAAGGAAATACATAGGGCCAGAATTTTCAGCAGGCCAATGGCCATCGCTAGCCTGAATTGCAGAGAAGTAGTGAGCAGCCCTCTTCATTGCTGCTGTAGCAGTGTCATATGTGATTTCCTCCCCATCTTCAACCTTCACTTGAGGAATCGTTTGCTTGAAGTTTTTCTCTCTAAGAAACTACATTAAGTACAGTAAAGTCAGAAAAATCATTAATAAATATTAATTTCATAAAAGTAAAATAATCACAAGAAGACAATCAAAATTAATTATTTTTTAATTTAATGTGAATGAAATTGGAAACTCTAAATCTCTTATTTCGTTGTAAGAAATTTTACCCATTAAACCAATCAGTGCGTAAGAGAAGTTGACAAATAGAGTAATTCAAGGACCTAAAATTGTGGACTGAAAAGCACGTGAGATGGGCATGGGTCGAATTTTAATATCTATTGATGTGAGTCGTGTGAGTCGTGTTAGGTCGACGTCTATTGTAAGGGTGGGAACTTTTTGACTTATCAGATAGATAGACATTTATTGACCGATTGCTTTATACATATTATGCAAACAAGCGAATAAGAAACAGCTTTTACGACTTCATGACTTGTTCTTTTTAATTACTTACGCAAATCCCATATCTAATTTTCTACCCAATAATAATAATAATAATAAATATATATCTAATCCTGTACGTAGTTAAGATTAATTAGTTGAGTAATAATCTTTGTCAAACCCCCCAAAAAAAAGAATAATTTTATTGAAGCAATGAAACAAACCCAGAATGCTAAACACGTAATTTGGACTATGCTTGAGAATTCCTGCATGGTGGATTAATACCTGAAGACGAAAAATAAGGTCACTAGCAGGCTTGACTTGATGGCGATTCTTGTAGAAATTCTGACGAGCTTCTTCAACTTCAGCAAGCTCTTCAGCAGTTCCAGCATTCGGATCAAATTCCCATATTTGCCTTCCAACGAAATTGTTTGTTGTAAAAATATATGGGCTATTTTTGTCACCCTCTGCAACCTTCAGCTTCCACATCTTCTCTTCTGTTCACCTTCATTTTAATCAATGAGTTAATAAATCATATCTTCAGAATATTACATGTATATCTATACGAAGTTAAGACAAGAAATTATACTCATAAAATGGATGATGATAATATCTGCTAACCTCGGTTTTCATGACTTCACTGAGGTAAATGGAATATACTTAATGGGAAGGTGCTTAAATTTGTTTTAACATGATATATGAAACCTAAATTAGCATATACTTAATGGAACTAAGCAAATTACTAATTGATTATTTCTAGGATTAGATGACTCACCAACTTATTCTTATCATAAACAGATGAATATATCATAATTAAATTGACCTAAAATGCACAAAACCAGCAAGAATCTAAAACTGAAAAGCATAAAAAACATTATGAAAATATAATAAAGCCTTGGTAAATTGTGAAGAACTTACAATTTGAATGAATGAAATGGAATATAAATGGTTGATAAGAACAAGAATAGAGTTGATGAAATACCAGAATATGCTCTGTTTGCTATTTATAAGTGAATTTCGGATGAAGGAAGAGAGAGTTGTTAGTTTCAATATAAAGAGTGATAATTTTTTATTTTTCTTTTTCTTTAGGATTGCCTAATTTTGACAGACTTGTTTTGACTTTAGACTTTCTGATATTTTAACATCTATCTGCATTCAAAAGTTGACCAATCCAATTTGAATATTAATTTTTTTATTCCAAGTAAATCAAACTTGCTTGCTCAGCTAGAAAACGACAAATATTCTGTTCTATGTTGAAAATAAATAAAATAATTAATAATGTTTTGATGGGCAGCTACGTACCAAACTACCATATCTAAGAAAAGAATAAATAAATAACAATTTTAAAAATAAAAATAAAAACACCACATTCATGAACTTCAGTCACGTGCTCAAATTCACTAGCGGAACGGATTATGGCGGCCAACATTTATGTCTAACAATTGAGCTCGTGTAATAACTTGTAAAAATCAAACCGACAGTTATATTCTTGTCTCAATAAATTTAAATGAGTTTTGATATTATGTGATATATATATATATATATATATATATTATATTGATTAATATCGTATTAATAAAATAATTTGTTAAATTCTTTTACATTCATTTCTATCTACACACGTCAGTATTAATATTTATGATCTAATAAATAATATATTCAAATGCATGCGTCTTGATTTTTCTAAATACAAACTATAATTCAAATATTCGAATTATATAATTGTATCACATTAAATTATCATATATATATATATATAAAGCCCAAAATTATCTACAGAGATTAACTCAAAACACAAGTATAATTTTTATACTTTTTTTAATACAATAGTAAAAGTATTTGATAAAATAATTTTTTTTAATACAATTATCTTCTTTTTTACCGATAATTAGAAGATATTCTCAATGGAGGTTGATAATTACTTTGATTCAATACAAAAAAGTATCAGAGTAAATTAAAATATATATAATTTTTTTATGGGAGATTGATATTTTTTTAATCAAATATCAATTATATATGGAACAGTCAATTCTTAGTAGAAATAGAAATATTTATTGAAAAATAAATATTAACTCGGCCCATTAATAATAATAATAATAATTGTTCTTTTCTTGACATCACAAAGCTTGATAGAGCAGAGATAACTAATACTTTTTACACCCAAATGTAGCAAAAATTATTCTATGAAATTTAAGATATATATAACTAAAACCCTAAAAATCTATGAAAAGCAATTTACAAAAACAAATTATTGCATCCATAAATCTATGTATATATAAAAAAAAATGAAACAAAAATAAAATTAATAAAACATCTAATATATGAAATTAAATCACACTTTAGAGAACTTACAATTTAGAATAAAATAATATCAGATTGCAAATGTTGGCTGCAGAGAAGTAGACTATGCTCTTTTGGAAAACGAAACTCTCCTTTTATAGGGCAAAAAATTACGCAATGCTCTTTTAAACTTGTTTAATTATTATGGTCGAAATTTGACTCTGTATTATATTTGCTTTTGTTTTATATTTTAAAAACAGGAGCACACTATATTTGACGATTCAAAATTAAAAATTAATTTCGAATTGAATTTTTTTTTTAGTTTATAATCCCTTTAAATATTTGTAATTTGCAAATCAAAATCGATATCACGTATTTATAAATATAAGCAATCAATTATAATGATATAATGCTAATTAATAATTAATTAATTAATTAATTAATTATTTTTCTGTGGTTGGTGGCTGCTTAGAATTTTAATTTAATTTGTTTACCTTTTATGAAAGAATGTTAATTAAAATATTGTACGTAATGTTAGCATACCATCATTAGCATGTTTGATAGACACGTGTAGTGTAATATATATTGTAAGGAAATTTCTCAAAATAGTCTTTTCCATCCATTTGGCTCACAGAGTCATCTGGAAAGAAATTTATCAAAAAAATTTTGTGCTGACAAACCTCTTTCACTTTTTTTTAATATTTTAATATACTTTTTTTTGTATCTTTATATCTTTTTTTTAATTTTTCCTTTTAACAAAATCCCTAACTTTCCTTTTGTAAAGTCTCTCCTTTTCAAAGAGAGTTGTAGATTGAAGTAAATATGTAATTTCTTTTACATCTTTAGCATTAAATTTGGTTCTTGAGTGATCTTCCTGGCCCGAAATTATGTAATTTTAAAAAATAAATAATAAATAAATTTGTTTAATTAATTTATTAAATTATATAATAATAAGAAATTAAAATTTTTCAATTTATTGTACGTGTTAACATTATATATCAATATTTATTATTATTAATAAAATTGTTATACACTATTATTATTGATTAATAATGTATTTTGTTATATTAATTATAAATAAATACGTAATTAATGTATGTTAATTACTAAAAGGTTGAAAATTTTATTATTAACGTATTAATATGAGCAAAGAAATATTAGAAAAATAGTTCTAGAAAGTAAAAAATGAGAAAAAAGAACATAGGTGGTTAATGAGGAAAAATTGTCCGCAGAATGAACGTAGAGCTAGTTGAGTAAAAATTGTGGCTGTTTACATCAATTTAATTCGACATAAGGTTATTTTGAAAAAAAATTTAACATTGTATTAGATATATGAAATTGTACTACAATATTATAATTAGACAGCTCTCTAAAATAAATTTTAGATATAATATTATATACAAAAGTTATTTTTACTCTAAAATCAATTTTTATAAAATCTATTGTATAAAAAATTGACATAATATCATATTATAATTGTTGACACATAAATATGGTCAACGTTATGATTATGGATTTAACACAAAATGAGTAAGGAAAAAGAAAAATAAGACACCAGAATTTACATAGTTTAGTGTATAACCTACGTCACAGTTGGATCATTGAGGGGAGATTTTATTAATTCTTGAAAATCAAGTTGTCACAATATAAAGAAAACTTTCTCTCTTTTAGTATTTCTTCCTCTCTCCGTAACTCTCTTTTCTCACGTCTTCTCTCTACCGCTTTTCTCATCTCTCTCTCTCTCTCTCTCTCCCCCTTAACATTCCCTTTTATAGTTTATATTGTAGAGTTTTTCTTAAACACAAACTAGTTAATTCTTTATTCGCCTAGGATTCCTCATCGTCAACAATATCATCTCTCTCTTGAACTTATCTTCGTTTAGAATTTAATATCGAACTAAACGCTCCGCGCTAATGGGTTTATTGGAATTAGATCGAACTTGCCTGACTTGCCTTTATATTCATTGGGCTTGGATTGGACTTGTTGAATCAATTCTTAAACGTTAGGGCTAAATGTGCAATTTGGACAGAGTTACTATTGCAATGATACTGTTTACTTGATACTGTTCGCACTCAGTATTGTCACTTGTATGGCATGCACGGTACTATTTATTTTAGCCTACCACATACTTTTTGATAGAACAAAGTACCTAATTAGTATCTCTCGGTAGCACAAGATGCCTAACTCATTTTTTTTCATTCCTAGGCAGTCTAATACATACTTCTTAGCAAAGTAAGGTGTATAGCTCATTTTTTTTTTTTTTTAAACAGTCTAGTACATACTTCTTAATAGAGTAAGGTGTCTAACTGGTATCTTTTGGTAGGACAAGATACCTAACTTATTCTTTTTCCTTTCTAGGCAGCTTAGCACATATTTCTTGGTAGAGTAAAGTGCTTGGATGGTATCTCTTGGTAAGACAAAATGCCTAACTTATTCTTTTTCTTTCTTAGGCAGTCTAGCACATACTTCTTTGTAGAGCAACCTGCTTAGCATGGATGTGTACGAAAAAATTTTCCTTCTTCCTAAATTACCCATATCAATTATTAATTTTTATAACTTTTACAACAATAATAATACAAATTATATAGTAACTGTTGATACGTGAAAATATCAAGTGGTAATGCCTTGCTGATCTAGTATCTGAGTTGAAGATGGATGCCCAGTCAACAGTCTGAGCTCAGTAGTCCACATCCGATTTAGTCTCTACCTAACCCTGGAGGCTCCCAAGCTGACCTATCACGCCACGCTAATCCCGGGCCAAATCGCTTGAAACCTTCCTGACCTCGCTCTCCTTGCTGATCTCGGACCCAAACTTGGTGAGGATGCCTGCAACAGAGAACACGGTCAAAAGGGGACGCCGAAGGTTATCCGACGAGCCCACTCCGACGCTCAAGTCAGTACCTTGAGGGGGTGATGTTATGGCTCGATTTTCGTGGCTTGAAATAGCTAATATAAGGAGGAGTATGTAGCTAGGAGCTAATGGACCAAATGACACACAAAGCACATGTAGAAGGCAATAAGTATGGCCTTTAGGGAAGCTGGAACAGTAAAACCGTCCTCAAGGGACAACCTTCAATGAGTGTTAAGGTTGTCTCCTTGTTGTTTAGAGAGAACAATAGTGAGGTGACTTATGCTTGTGGTGTGTGTGAGTATAGAAATGAGTTCTAGCTTGAAGAAGACCTATTTTACCTTGACATAAGTGTCTTTTTATATTATACCTTTGTGGACACATGATTGGCCAAACAATGTTGCCCTAGTTCCTCCTTTCCTTCCTCTTCCCAAGCTTGAAACCTTAGCTCGGAGTCAAGACTAGGGACACTTGGTGAGCAGGGATTGGTCCTTAAGACCTTATTCGAGATTACATGCCACATGGCAC
This sequence comes from Melia azedarach, assembly GCA_028052125.1. NCBI lineage: Eukaryota > Viridiplantae > Streptophyta > Magnoliopsida > Sapindales > Meliaceae > Melia > Melia azedarach. Next base: position 15,291,388 of record CM051398.1, on the reverse strand, counting down.
GATTTGATTCGAGTGGGGGATTACGTTATCCCTTGTGTACAGGTGGCGCATGCTCATTCGCTTATACTTGTGGTCTCTCAAAGGTTGACCATGTCAGGTGGGGTCCCTTTTTCAACTACCAAGGTGCTACACTGTCTCCTTGGTCAGCTTTCCATTTTGGGCGATTTCAAGTGGTCCCCCCAGGTGACCTAGGATCATAGGACACATTTTTCACATTTTTGGGGGAACCACATCCCTTTACTTTTGGGGCTGTTCCAGAGTGGGGTCCACTCATTTTGCCCTATCTATGTAGACTATTGGTTATAGGCCACGTGGCACCCTTCATGTGAACACCCTCTATACTACCTGAGGTCAGATCCTGCTTCAGCTGGGATCCGAGGTGAGGTGGGTTTCAATATGAACAGATCGTCCTATAGGTGCCGACTAGAGCGTCGTGGGCTTACGTACCGCCACGTGTCTAGCCTATTTTTATCCTATAACAGTAACTAATAATATTATGCAGTATTAATTTATATCTCATAAATTGTACAAAGAGTTTGTATGGCGAATTGCGCACATTGAATTGGACAGAATAAAATTATATAGGATAGCATAAGATATGATGTAACTGAATTAATTATATTATATTATTATTGTCTTTTGCCATTGTAGGGTAAGATCGAATTGTATTGTATAAAATTTTACCATATTAAGATAAAATTCTATATACCCACCAATAACTAATTGATTATATTATCCTTTAGATTTTAAGAAAAATACCATTCATTTTTTATTAATGATAATTAACCGATTACTCGATTAATGAGTAACTTTCGCCAACTAATCAAGTAACATGTTATTTCTTTGTTGGTTAACATATTGTTAACTTCTTCTTTTTAGTTCATTAAATTTATTTTTTGTAATTTGCAAAAATAAAATATTAAATTTTTAAATGAGTATTATCATTGAAATCTTATGTCATGCATATATACTAGGAATAAATTAATTTAAAATATTGTTACAACTTTGAAATATATTTTAAATGCATATTTTTTGTGTATATATATAGTACGTATACATAATAATATATCTTAATTTTAAACTATATTAAATCTTGTAATAGGCTATCATTTGATTTTAGCTTATTCGAAGATTTGGACGTGCTAAGTGTGGGGAGATTAATTTGGTTGGGTCTTAAGATGCTAAGTGTGGGAAAATTTCGTCTAAGGTTGGAAAAGTGATTCTTTTTTTTTTTTTTTTGGGTTTTTTGAGAGTGGAAATGCATAAAACAAAGTCGTAGTGGTTATATGTTGAGGTCATTTCGTATTTTATTCAATTAAAAAAATTAAATTTGGGTGAAAATAACATCGTATTTTTGTTGACAATGTTATCAAAATGACATCATTTTGGTTGGTGATATTATAAACTTAGACAACCCTGATACACGTACATTATCCAATGCTTCTTATTCCAATTTTTTCGTTCACACGAAAAGATCTTTTTTAAGTAGTAGTTTTGACATTTTTTTCAAAAATATCAAGAACCTAATATTAGTTATAATCATTTTCTAATAGTAACATTAAATTATAAAGCTAACTTTATTAAATATATATTCAATCAAATTATAACAATGATAAATTTTAAATTAGTATTTCTATTTTTGACAAGTATTATATTTTATTTTTTATATTTTAATTTAATTTTTTATATCAAGATTACAAGTATAATGTTAATTTATAACTATCATGTTATATTTATATATTTTTTGTTCCGTATATAAGTATAATATTGTTCTTTATTAGTTTATATTAATATACGCTTGTATTGTTATATTGCACGTTTGATGTTAGATTTATAAATATATTGTTTTTATTTTGTGATGTTGATTTATAAATTTTATTTTTTATAAATATTCTCCATTATATTCAAGTTTTATATAGTAATCTAATTTTTTAATTTGACTGAATCTTTATTTAAATGTTTTCATAATATTAATATGTTAATTTGATTTATAAATATGATATTATTATTTTTTAGTTTTAGTAAACTTATATTTGTTTCATCATAGTTACAAGTTTGATGTCAAATTTATGAAATTTAAATTCAATTTTACTCTTTAAAATTAATTTATCATTCTTATTTTTGAATTATAATTTTTATAGTATTATGTTTATATTACGATATAATTTTTTATTTCAAGATTACAAGTATCATGTTGATTTATAACATTTATGTTATGTTGTTATATTTTTTATTATATATATATATATATATATATATATAAATATAATACTGTTATTTATTAGTTTAATGTTAATTTACACTTTTCTCATTATATTTATAAGTTAGATGTTAGATTTATGAATTGATATTCATCTTTACCCTCTAAATTAATTTATTATTTTTATTTTGTAATTTTATTTACATATGAGTTTTATATTTGTAATTTAATTTTTTTATGTCAATATTTGCAATTGCAATGTTGAGTTACAATTTCTATGTTATATTTGTACATTTAGTCAATATATCAATAAAATATTATCATTTATCATTGTGAATTTAATTCACAATAAAATATTGCCATTTATTATTTTGATACTAATTTATATTTGTCTCATCACATTTTACATATTTGACAATGAATTTATGAATTGATGTTTATTTGAACTCTTTGATGCTGATTTATTAATTTTAATTTTAATTTTCACAAGTGTTGTACTTTAAGTTTTATATTGTGACTTAATTTTTTAAGTCAATATTTAGAAGTACAATGTTGATTTATAACTTTTATATAATATTTTTGTATGTTTAGTCTTATTTACAAGTATATTATTATTATTATTAATCGGTTACAGATTAAAGTATATGTTTGATATTGATATATGAAATTAATATTCATTTTTACATTTTTATTGATATATTATTTTTTTTTACTTCTGTACCTTAATTTTTACCAACGATATATTCAACATGCAAAATTTATATTATAATTTAATTTTTTATATTAAGATTACAAGTTAACTTTTTTATTAATTTACAAGTTTTCTGTTACATTTATATGTTTTATGTATTCATCGAAATATTTATAAACATTATGTTTCATTTATAAGTTTTTCAATATAATATAATAATCTATATTGAAAATATGAGTGCAACATTGATCCACAAGTTGTATGTTTCATTTGTAAGCTTTAATTCTATTTAAAAATAAAATATTGTTATTTACAATTTGATATTGATTTATAAGTGTTGTGGGGTAAAAATAGGCTGGACACCTGGCGGTACGTAAGCCCACGAAACTCTAGCCGGCACCTATGGGACGATCCGCTCATGTCAAAACCTACCTCACGAGGGATCCTAGTTAAGACGGGATCTGACCTCAGGTATTTTAAAGGGTGTTAACATGAAGGGTGTTACGTGGTCTATGACCAATAGTCCATACAATAAGGTTAAGAGAGTAGACCTCACTCTTAAATAACCCTAAATATCAAGGGATTTGATCCCCTAAAGCAAGTAAATGCTTTCCTATATTTTCATATCACTTGGGGGCAACCACCTGATGCTGTCAAATGCAACTACCTGACCTGAGAAGGAATCCTAGCTCAGGTAGTGTCAGAATGTTTATTTGAGGGGATGCCACGTGGCCATAACCAATGGTCCACAAGACATAAATAAAGTAAGTTGCCCCTTACTTTGACCCAATTTCGGACACCAAGGAGCTTGGCCTCCTATTTCTTTAATAAAATAGTGTAATGTCCCCTAAGTGGATCATTTGCATGGGAGACAACCTAAAAAACCACAAATTGGATAGTGTGCATGAGGGACAACCTAAAAAACCCCAAATCGAATAGTGTGCATGAGGGACAACCACTTGGCCGTGGGTCCTACTTGTCCTACTTATCATTTACAACATCTTGAGACCATTTTTTGAGAAGAAATAGATTTACGCCATTTGTCCAAGAGGGAATAAAGAAATTCTTGTATCAAATCAAAGCTTGCCACATGGTGAGCACTATTGGATAATGCTAGGAGAGTCAATCCTTGCTCACCACGTATCCCAGGTCAAGTTTCCATTTAGAACGAAGGGAGAAGCTAGGGAATGTTTTTTCAGCCAATCATAGGCTACAAATGGTATGATATATATTCATGTTTTTAAAGATAGAACAGAGGGAACTCTCACTAGAGGCTTTTCTTTCTTTTTACTTTCTCTTACTAAGAAAATGGGTATTCTCATTTTCTCTTTGAAAAAGACAAAGGGAATGCTTTCTTGGGTTGATTAGTCTTCCAGTGATCGGGGCTGAGAGATTTTTGGAGTGATTGTTGAACCTTGGAGCCTCCATAGATGAAGTCATATAGGATCAACAAACTCTACTTTTGCCCCATTTGTGTTGTGTTATGGTTTTCTCTCCTCTTGCAACTCTTTTGACTTTCTTTCTTTAACCCATAAGGGAAACATATATTTTCGAGCCAAAATCACCCCCTCAAGGTATTGACTTGAGCGTCAGAGTGGGCTCGCCGGAAAACCTCCGGTGCCCCCATTTAACCGTGCTCTTTGCTGCAGGTGAGTTCACCCAGTTTCGATCCGAGGTCAGCAGGGACAACGAGGCCATGAAGGTTTGCGATAGCTTAGCCTAAGGATCAGTGAAGCGTGAAAGTCCAGCCCGGGAGCCTCCTCGAGGTTAGGCTGAGGCCAATTTGGGTGCGGAATGCTGAGCTCAGACTGTTGACTGGGCATCCATCTTCAGTCCCGGATACCAGATCGCCTAGGTATCCCACCTCACCAGGGTTGATATTTTACCGCATTAATAGTGGCGCCGTCTGTAGGGACTCAGAACGAAAGGTCCCGCTACAACCTAGGCACTCGCTAAAAAAGTCAGATGCCTAACTCTGAGGCCTCAATAGGGTCTGGAAGAGAGCTCACGCTGGAGCCAAGCTAAAGAAGTCGTCTGCCTCAAAACCGACCTCAGGTGGATTATGCAAGAAGCCAAGATGGAAGAGTTCTAGAAGCAGGCCCTAGCAAGAAAAAAAATGAAAAAGCCGCCACCAGTTGGAATCTAGAAGTTGAGAAAGCTAATGAAGTGAGAGAGTTAGCTAAAACAAGGTCACATTCACAGTACATGATGAAGTATCTATGTGACAACTTGGGTATACCACTACCTTCAAACCTAGCGAGTCGATTGGGAAGTCAACCTAAGAGCAACCCTTCTCAGGTGGAGCCATCTACACCCAGTCAGTAAGGAGAGCTACTGCGACTATCCCAGCTGAGGACGAACGTCAGAGAATCGCCCAAGAGTCAATGTAGTGAACATCAATCAATTGTCAGTAACCGGCCTGAGCAAGCAAAAAGCCAACTTGAAGGACTCGTGTATGGCAACTTGAGGTATTCCTTGATGGCCCGATGCCAAAGATAAGGTAATGAGCTTGAACCTCCTTATGTGGAGTGCTTGTGAAGACAATTACTTACCATGCAAAAAGAAATAAAGGAGCTCCGGACCGATAGGGGAGAACCCAGCTCACCTGATATCCTTGGTGGCTTTAACGCCCCTCTTGCTGACCTTGTGAAGAATGCTACATTACCTGGGAAGTTCAAAATGCCTTAGCTTGATTCTTACAGTGGACGAACAGACCCGGTGGCACATGTGGAAAATTTTCAAAATTTGATGTTGGTTCAGGGAGTCCCTGATGAGATAATGTGCAAGGTGTTCCCAACCACCTTAAGCAGGCAAGCCAGAGCATGGTACAAGAAGCTTCCGTCAGGAAGTATACGAGACTTCACCACCTTCGCCAGCAAGTTTGTTCGCCATTTCCAAGGGGCTAGGCCGCCCATCAAAGATCCCTCATCTCTCCAATACATCAAACAAAAGGGGCATGAGCCATTGTATGAGTATGTGAAGCGTTACCATAATGAGGTGATACAAATGTGTGTTTATGAAGAACTAGAAACTTTGAGAAACTTTTGGTATAACCTCCACACTGGACCTTTATGAATATCTTTTGAAGAGAGGCCACCCACTTCGTATAGGGAGGCCTATGACCGCGCCATGGAGCAAATTGCTATTGAGGAGAAACGCAACATCAAAAGAAAGATGGAGAAGGCTGATGATCTTAGTGAAAAAATGAGAGATAAGGAAAAACATGCTACTATGCCACCTAGGCCCATCCATCCTCAATAGGGATCAGTCCTGTGTCAACAAGATAGCTAAAGGGAACTACTGCCTTACGAGTGCCCACCTCAGCCAGGGCCAAAAATAGTGAGGCTCAGGCCTTTACCACCGTTAAGGAAAGCATCCATTTGCCAATAAGAGAATCCACCATTGCACTACCACCCCTTGAACAAGTCAAGAAAAACCTGAAGAAGAGCCAAACAAACATAAGAAAGCTCAAGAGGGAGCTAGAGTCAGCTAAGATCCCAGATGACCAAGGATAATGACTCTGTCGACACTGTCAGTGGGAGACCAACCTTAGCCAGTGACCTATCTTAGCTGGGAACTTCAACAAAGCAAGAAAGACACATTCCAATGATCCCACCTGAGCCCGTAACAAGTATAAAGTCAACCTCATATAGGGGACAACGACTTTATCAACATTGTTAGTGGAGGACCCCATTGAAATCATCAAAGGGGATCAACAAGCAACAAAGAGGTGTTATCCCACCTCAGGAAGGATGTGCCACCACGTATCTGTCATGAGTATGAGATCATCTAGACTCACCATCAAGGTCAAAACATCCTTGGTTGTTCGTGTCAAGGCAGATTCAAGTGTTTCTTTCTCTATCATTTTGCACAAGAGCCTAGTTAAAGGAATATTTTCATATATTTATTAACATGTAGCTTATCGCCATTTGTTATTTTGCCATATATTCTATCACCATGTGTTTATCACTATGTTGTTTATCGCCATGTGTATTATTTATCGCCAAGTCCGATGTGACTACCATTTTCTCCCTATATGTGTGTGCCTGGAAAGGCCTAGATGTGTTTTATCATTGCTTTGGTCTTCATAAAGCATTTTTGGGAAAAACATCACCTAGGCTGAATCTTGATCATTATTAAGTCCATAGTGACTATGGTTTTCTTATGCAGTCTCCTAGAAATGCTTAAGTGTGTTGTTCATCGCTTTGGTTTTCTTAAAGCATATTTGAGAAAAACATTACTTAAGCCTATCTTATTTACGTCTTACATAATGGGTATTATCTCCAAGAATTTCATTTGATCCTACCTCATGTGGAATAAAAGACACTTTAGTTTGGATAGCTGTAATAAAAAGTCATAGCTATCGTAGATCAACAGGGATTCCTATCCCAAGTCATAATGGATACCTTTCCCAACTCTAAAAAGCAACATCATGTCTAACTTATGTATATGGAATATGTTGGTTGACACTAATCCCACCTCACCTGGGACATCTAAAAAGATCATCACTCACCACAAAGGCAACATCATTTTAAGAATAACCTTCAACACTAGCTGAGCCAGGCATCAACAGTATTTACATCATCTTGTGTCTCCCTTAGCTCGGCTGACAACTTCAGAATGAATATAAAAGGGAGTTAGAACTTGGTATCCTGCATGAGCAGGGACAGATGCCATAATCACACATGAAGTAATTGCTGGAATCTCAAATCCAATGCCTTATTGAAGCGCAAGTGAGCCATATCACTAGCCTTCTTGACATCAACAAATAAGAGGGCAGATTTCAACATAGGAATCACTTGAAATACATAAGGAAACCACATATCCAAGATATTATCTACCTTGATTGGCTGGGACAATCATGTTAAGCTTTTATTCTTTCTCTCTTGCTTGGAGGACTTGAGGAAGAAGGAAATGAAGAAAGTTACCTCCGACTTGAAGTGAGAGCTGACTAAAGCCGGGGGACTGCATGTAGAGTTCATCCTAGCATATATAACCTTGCTGAACTCTTCCATGACATCGAGTTAAGTTGGGTAGAAGCAAGCTCAAGTAGGCTTGGTATTTTCACAAAGAGAAACTACATCATCATTGAGAATGACGACCTTGTTTAAGCCATGCTAGCTAACCTTGTACTCGGCCTCAGCTTTACCGAATACTTTTTGAGAAAGAGTTTGGTTATAGTCAAGAACAACTACTGGCTAATCATATACCAGGGACTTCAAGGTCACCTGGGAAACTTGCCATACTTGCTAGAAGCACACTAGGCTAATCAAGCTTCCACCTAAGAATCTTACCTTGCTAAACTCACTTTAGCCCTTACCCAATAGGGAATTGGAATATTTTTTCCAGCAGGAAAAAGCCAACCTAAGCTAGTGCACCTTTTTGTACTCGCTCGCATTTGGCAAAAATGTTGTAATCTTAGCTGAGGTAGAATTAAGACTCATTGGAATGAAGAAAAATCATCCTAGAACTAAGAGGGATTACCCTTGATTAGGATGGAGTTTCACCAAGCTCAACACTAGATGATGAGAGATTTCACCGAGCTCGATCTCATAAATACTGCTCCAAGTACACTGATCCGAGTTGATAAAGAATGACCTCTCAGGTTATAAAGGAATTTACACCCACCTCAGCTCCCACTCAGCACAGTTAAATCTCAAGTTCAAGGTGGATTATCACCTAGCTCTACTCTAGATCAAGTGAAAAATTCGCCAAGCTTTGAGCAAGTGAGGGGGAGCAAGACAAGCTGAGAAATATTTCGCCATAAGTATTTTTCTCCATGAACTTATATACTAAGCCATCTTGGATCATCCTGAAGAGGTGACGAGGTGTGCATACACCCCAAGGTGGCAAGGGTAAGACCACCAAAGAGGAGGGAATATAAGGTGACGTGGGCTAAAAATGCTTAAGAGCTTCCAACGCCTTCGCCTTCTCCTCAGCCTTTGAAAGCTGGGGGACCTCTGTTGTGGGGTAAAAATAGGCTGGACACATGGCGATACGTAAGCCCACGAAACTCTAGCCGGCACCTATGAGACGATCCGCTCATGTCAAAACCCACCTCACGAGGGATCCTAGCTAAGACGGGATTTGACCTCAGGTACTTTAAAAGGTGTTAACATGAAGGATGTCACGTGGTCTATGACCAATAGTCCATATAATAAGGTTAAGAGAGTGGACCTAACTCTTAAATAATCCTAAATATCAAGGGATTTGATCTCCTAAAGCAAGTAAATGCTTTCCTATATTTCCATATCACTTGGGGGAAACCACCTGATGCTGTCAAATGCAACTATCTGACTTGAGAAGGAATCCTAGCTCAGGTAGTGTCAGAATGTTTATTTGAGGGGATGCCTGTGGCCATAACCAATGGTCCACAAGACATAAATAAAGTAAGTTGCCCTTACTTTGACCCAATTTCGGACACCAAGGAGCTTGGTCTCCTATTTCTTTAATAAAATAGTGTAATGTCCCCTAAGTGGATCATTTGCATGGGAGACAACCTAAAAAACCACAAATTGGATAGTGTGCATGAGGGACAACCTAAAAAACCCCAAATCGAATAGTGTGCATGAGGGACAACCACTTGGCCGTGGGTCCTACTTGTCCCACTTATCATTTACAACATCTTGAGACCATTTTTTGAGAAGAAATAGATTTACGCCATTTGTCCAAGAGGGAATAAAGAAATTCTTGTATCAAATCAAAGCTTGCCACATGGTGAGCACTATTGGATAATGCTAGGAGAGTCAATCCTTGCTCACCACGTATCCCAGGTCAAGTTTCCATTTAGAACGAAGGGAGAAGCTAGGGAATGTTTTTTCAGCCAATCATAGGCTACAAATGGTATGATATATATTCATGTTTTTAAAGATAGAACAGGGGGAACTCTCACTAGAGGCTTTTCTTTCTTTTTACTTTCTCTTACTAAGAAAATGGGTATTCTTATTTTCTCTTTGAAAAAGACAAAAGGAATGCTTTCTTGGGTTGATTAGTCTTCCAATGATCGGGGTTGAGAGATTTTTGGAGTGATTGTTGAACCTTGGAGCCTCCATAGATGAAGTCATATAGGATCAACAAACTCTACTTTTGCCCCATTTGTGTTGTGTTATGGTTTTCTCTCCTCTTGCAACTCTTTTGACTTTCTTTCTTTAACCCATAAGGGAAACATATATTTTCGAGCCAAAATCACCCCCTCAAGGTATTGACTTGAGCGTTGGAGTGGGCTCGTCGGAAAACCTCCGGTGCCCCCCTTTAACCGTGCTCTTTGCGACAGGTGAGTTCACCCAATTTCGATCCGAGGTTAGCAGGGACAACGAGGCCATGAAGGTTTGCGATAGCTTGGCCTAAGGATCAGTGAAGCGTGAAAGTCCAGCTCGGGAGCCTCCTCGGGGTTAGGCTGAGGCCAATTTGGGTGCGGAATGCTGAGCTCAGACTGTTGACTGGGCATCCATCTTCAGCCCCGGATACCAGATCGCCTAGGTATCCCACCTCACCAGGGTTGATATTTTACCGCATCAACACCCCCCTTTGACCGTGCTCTTTGCTGCAGGTGAGTTCACCCAGTTTCGATCCGAGGTCAGCAGGAACAACGAGGCCATGAAGGTTTGCGATAACTTGTCCTAAGGATCAGTGAAGTGTGAAAGTCCAGCTCGGGAGCCTCCTCGGGGTTAGGTTGAGGCCAATTTGGGTGCGGAATGCTGAGCTCAGATTGTTGACTGGGCATCCATCTTCAGCCCCGGATACCGGATCGCCTAGGTATCCCACCTCACCAGGGTTGATATTTTACCACATCAACAATAAGTAATAGTATTAGGGAATTTATATTCATTTTTTTAATTTTTGGCATTCCTTTTGTACACCCTTTCCGAAAATTTTGACATGCATTTATTAAATTTTGTTCTTATATTAGTTTGTTTGTGCTATATTATTTTTATACATCTAAAACATTTTGTTAATTTAATGATAAGTATGCATATATAATAAAGAAATAATTGAATTTCAAAATCATGATTAATCTATCAAAAAATTTAAGTCAATTAACATTACTTTAATGACATTACTTTAAATATTTATTTAAAAAGAGTTTTTTACTTATCTCTTTTCTGGCTTGATTAATAACTTTTTTAGTTGGAAAATTATAATATTTTACCTAAATTATTGATACCGAAATTTCTATCTCTATAAAATGTTCCATTTGTATGCATATTAATATAGTAACATTCATTAAAATTAATTAAAAAATAAATAGTAATTACTTAAGTATTTATTTAACCATTTATTTAATTAAATTAGTTCAAATAAAATGAATTAGATATTTTAATACTAATTCAAATTTATTATTACATTGTTAGATAATTTTTTATTTATATTTATAAATGTTTAAGTATCCTTATTAATTAAAATTTCTTTTATTAGTTATTTATTTAAAATAATGTTAGTAAAACTTATCTAAATATAAATAGTAATAGATAAGAATATCTTTTTAAAAATAATTTATTATTTATTATTTTTAAATAAACTATTATTCATGAAATATTTTAAGTATATCATTAAATAAAATTTATTTGATTATTTACTTATTTAAACTAATGTTAGCAAAACCTATCTAAATACACATAGTAATTGATTAAGAATATATTTTAAAAAATAATTTATTATTTACTATTTTTTAAATAGACTATTATTCATGAAATATTAAGTGTATTATTAATTAAAATTTACTTTTACTAGTTATTTATTTAAACTAATATTAATAAAACTTATCAAAATATAAATAGTAATTTAAATTGATTAAGCATATATTTAATAATATATGTATTTGGTTATTTAATATAGCTATTATGCATTAAATATTATAATTATAAATGTTTTAAGTATTATTATTAATTAAAATTTATTTTATTAGTTATTTATTTAAACTATTGTTAATAAAACTTATCAAAATATAAATAGTAATTTAAATTAATTAAGGATATATTTTTAATTAAAATGATGTTCCTATTTACCCTTGATTGTTGGGGATAGGTTAGATTCTCCAGAATATTTAGGATGTACTTAATACTCTTTGAATTTCGAGAAAAGAAGAAAGATTATCTTACGTAACTAAACTTTTATTAGTATGAATTGTTAAGATAATATTGTTTTAGTCTCTAGATTTTGATAAAATAACATATTAGGATATGATTTTTTTTTATATTTTATTTAAAAGTATTTATGATCATTATATACTAATTATTACTAAAAAAGTTAAAAAAAAAACAAGAGTTAGCTTGTAAGCATATAAGTATATCAGTTTGTAAAATTCTAATAAAATAAATTTGATTAGAAATATAATTAATTTCTTTTAAAATTAATTTTAAAAAATTTTAAATTGTGCATTTAATTTTTACATATAATTGTTATTATTTAACATTAAGTCAATAATATTATAGGATTAAAATGTTAAATTTAAAAAATTTATTTTATTTTATTATTTTAAAAAACCTTAGAAATAAAATATTATTTATTTAAATTATAATACTAACAATAAATTTAGATATCATATACTAAAATTTTCCTAATCTTCTTTATTTTTATTTCTTTTTGTTTTACTTTCTTGGTACCCATTTAGTATGTAACGATAATAAGAATTTTTAGATAAAATATGTATAATATTTTATTAAATATATATTTCAAAATTATAATAGCTTTATTATACTTTCTTAAAAAAATTACAGAGCACATAATTAATAGAAATAAAAATATATAAATACACACTATACTTGTTACAAAGAAAAATAATTAACATTCTCTTTTAAACTTTTTAATCAAAATTAAATTAAACTATTAAATAATAATATAAAAAACATCTATTATCCATTTTATTGACACAACATTTAATTAATTCATGTATTATAATTTATTATTCTTGTTTTAATTAAAATTTTTTTTCTCTTTCTAAGATCTTATAAATGCTCTTAACCGATTTTTCTAATAAAATAATTATTTGTATTTTTTAATCTATTGTAAATATTTTAATTTGGATAAAAAGTCTAGTGCCTTTTAAGGGTGAGTTTGGCAATACTAATAAGCACTCCATAAGTACTAATTAGCACTCCATAAAATGCTAAACCATGTGTTTGACAAAATTTGATAAAAGTGGTTATTGAAAAGATTTTAGCACTTGAAGTGATTATTTGATTAGCAAACTTTAATTTTATTTTTTCCAAAATATCTCTATAGAAATTTAAAAATTATATTTCTCAAATATTTAATTTTTTTTGGTTAAATTAATTTTAATTTAGATGGTTATATATATGAATATATGATGGATTATATTAGATATTTGAGGATATATTATTTGTTATATTTTTTCTTTCTAGATAAATAAATTATTCAAATTGATATATTATTTGTGTTCATGATATTTATAATTTTATTTATATTTTAATGTATCGTAGATAATTAATATTATTAAAATTGTAGTTATTTTTAAAACAAAAAATATTATTTTTTATTTTTTAATGATTGAAGTTGTAGTTATTTTCATATAAAATTTTTTATTCAATTTCTTAGAAAGTTATAAAACAAAAATGTTATATACAAACATATAATATTTATTTTTATTAAAAATATTGCTATATGGATATATATTACTTATTTTGACATATGTCTATTTTAATAATTTGTCAATATAAAAATATTTTTTTAGTTACACCTCCAAACACCTAATTTAGTATCAATAAGTACTTTTAAATTATTAACCAAACACTTAAATGCTTTTTTAAAACTGCTAAAAGAAAAAGTACTAAAGAATATAAGCACTAATTATTTTAGTACTTATTCTTTAATACCGCCATATTGACCCTAAATGTCTCCAAATAATAAATGGTAATATGCTCGATACCCCTTCCTTGTTTGACTAAATTTTTATTATATCCCTAATATTTCGAAAAATCCCCTAGATGTTACTTTCGTAAGTGAAAATTGTTTGTTTTTTTTGTGAAAATAAAATTTTACTCTGGTGATTGCATCATCAATCTGAAAAAGCTGTGTAATAATATTAGTTGCAGTGTCTTGATTTTAAAGGGAGCAAATTGACCATAATATCCTTGCATTAAAGGGTAAAATTATTTGAATACCCTTGATCACATAACGAGAACAAATTGACAATGAAATTAAATATAAATTTTATTTCATTTTTATTCTTAATGACGTTTAATTCAAAGGCAAAAAATGTTTATTGGAATATTAGTATTTCGTGAAATTACCAAAATGCCCTTATATATTGAAATGGGGAATGAAGTGAGATTTTGTCTTTTTGACTTCAATTTGAATGTTGAGATAGTAGAGGAGAGATTGTAATGATAAAATTTTGGCTTTTAAATAGCAAGCCATATGCATGGAAATCCTAGAGCATTCGCAGGAGTTGATTTTTTCCTTATCTTTGTGTTCATCCCAACCCATCCGAAACCACAACAATAGAGCTAAAAGTGACTCATAACCCATCATTCATACAAACTACATCCTCCTATCATACAATCAGCAAGCTTATTTCCCTTGCATCATCCGTTAGTAAGCATAGGAGTTTAAAAAAAAAAATCAACTCTTTTACTATCCATCAAACCAACAACAATGGAAATCAATGGGAAGATAATCAAGTTCAAAAACAAATTTTGCAAATGTGGAAGAAAAGCTAGAGTTGTTATTTTTGAGTTTGAGAAAAACCCTTATAAGTTGTATTTCTTTTGCATGCAAGAGCAAAGTTGTGGATTTTTTTTTTTTCATTTTGGAAGCCAAAAGGTGATGAGTTCAGTAACAAAAGATAGGGGGATAGCATGTCCAACATAAAAAGTGCAAACATAAATGTGGTTAATGGTGGGATAATTAGGTTCAAGAATAGGGTTTGTGGATGTGGGGAAAAGGATGGCATTAGAATTTGAGAGAGTACAAAGAACCCTAATAAGCTTTATATAGCCAGAAAAGTGTGGATATTTCAAGCTTAGGAAACCTACAAAGCAGAAGTTAAATAACATCATGGGAAACGAAGTAGGTCTTGGAAGTAACATATATGTAGGCCATTCAAAGATTTTGGAGCAATCAACATCAAGTAGCATGCAAAATAATGGAAAGACATGTGCAAGATGCATTGTGATACTCGAAGATTGATTAGTATATCTATGTATTTATAAATCAGAAAGTAAATATATTTATTAAAAATAAATTATCTAATTATGGGTAAATAAGTTTTTAATTTCAAAAGGATTGAATTTTAGGGTAATATAAATTTTATTGTGAGTGAAAAGTATAATAAAAATAATTGAAGGGTTAAATTGTTATTAAGAAATCAAATTTATTATATTTGTGGCGGTGGAAAGATTAAATTGAAATAAAATAATAATAATATAATGCAATTGAGAGGCGGTGGTTATGTATATATATAAAGAATCATGCTTTCATAAATTTGAAAGCTTCGGCAGAAAGCAAAAATAAAAGAAGAAAGAAAAAGAAAGAAAGAAAGAAAGAAAGGAAAAAAAAAAGGTTCGTTTTAAATTTATATTTTAGATGGTCAGCCTTCTGTTTTAAGAATTATAAATGATTTCATATGATTTAATTGTAGAAATATAATTGTTAGTATATATATATATGCAGATGTTTACGTACATATATTTTTAGATAACTATGTTTGAATTATTAAATAATTACGTGTTATTATTGTTAAATTGATACTAGGGAGTGGTTCAGAGGGGAACGAACAGTCAGCAGAAGTATAAAAATAATCGTTAAAAATTCAGGTAGGTATTTATATGTATTTGGGAGATTTTAGTTTTAAAACTGAAAAGTAGGGTGTTTTATTACGTTAAATGTTTTGATAAATATTTATGAAATTCCTAAATTATTACGTGTTGATCCAATTAATTGTTTTTCGAATCGGATTTGAAGAATAATTTTTATATGAATGTCATATTTATAAATACAGTGAGAAAATTGTGTCAGCACGTGTTGTGATTTTATAAATGAATTATTTGTATGGATATGTTTTGAAATAAATAGAAAAATGAAAACGTGATGGCAATGGTTGTTGTTATGATATGGCACCGGTGTTTGGGGTGACGGTCCCTCGGAATAATATCCGTAAAGTACGTTGGGGTGACGGTCCCTCGGAATAATGCCCGTAAAGTATGTTGGCCAGTTTTTGGGACGGCGGTCCTTCGGAATAATGCCCGTAAAGTACGCAAGAGTAAAAATTAGTGGAAATTGTTTTAAATGATGGAATGAATGTGTTTTTTTTGTAATTTTTGTGAATACTGTGATTGAAATGTTGTTTTGGGTTTCGTTAAGCTTACTGTTTGAAATCGAATGGTGTTTTATATATGTATAAATTTGTTTATTGTAAAGTTCTTAAAACTACCTTTATGTATAAATATCTACTGGGCATTAGGTCACCCCTACTTTTCAGGTTCCTAGGCAATGCTGGAGATGTTGTATATAGAAGACAAGGATACTCTAGAACAAGAGTTTTACCACTTTGAAAACTATATGTAATTATAGATGCAGGAGCTTATAGTGTGTGGCTTTGATGCACTTTTGTATGTTTGTATTTGAATTTTAGAAATCCTAAAATTAGTTATGTTTTTTTTAGATAATGAAATGAAGCAGTTGGTGTTGAATATTATTGGGAGTGTTTCGAATAAAATCTTAAAGTTACAGGTTTATATATTTTGGCATACAATTATTATAGAGGAAATTCCGCCAAAATCTCTTTATAGAATTAAAGATGCTTCAAACCGGATTAAGAATAATAACCTCCCTAGAAGAATGATTGTGTTTTGAAAGTTTAAAATTTTTCGTAGTACCTTAGTTCGGCGCCACTTTCGTAATGCCGAAATCAGGGTGTTATATGCATGCATCAAAATGAAGTGAGAATTGATGATCGAAGAACAACTATAATTGATATCAGACATACTGAGAAGATGATGATGCTTATCATAGTATTGTTATGCATTTGCATAATATAACTGTGGGTTATTTCAACAAAATGCAAATGAAAAAATATAAACTGATATTAAATGCTCAGTTTTCATGCATTTAAGGTTTCCAATATTTGATACAAAAGAAGACAATAATGTTTATATATATGCAGTATATATGTATGGGTTGTGTTCACTCATAGTTCATCTCTATAACATATATAAGTAATGAACACAATCCATGCACCAAAAAACCTAAGTATTATCAATCTTTACAAGAAATGACTGATTTGGATGATTCCATACAAATTAACATGTCTATATCTACATAATTCTATTCAACAAACCAAAAAGTCCTAAAAAATCTATTACTTTTTGCATAACTCAAGCCATGCTGCTGCTTCCAAACCCACCTGCATTCCTATGTTGTTGCTGGTAATTATTTTCTCTATTCTAACCAGATGCATTTTGTTTCTTGGAGTTTGGCCTGGCATAAAAACATTTCCTCATGTGTTTTCTCCAACCTAAATAAAAAACCAATTGCAATTAATGAAAGTTGAGTAATAGAACAAACAAAACAATGCAATCAGTGGCACTACCTGTAACCATAGCACATGGATGGGAAATCTTTGGCTGTAGCATTTGTGGAAGCATTTGTGGTAGTAGCACTTGTGTCAGCTGTATCTGGCGCCATACTAGCACTAGTATTGTCTTGCATTTATTTGTATAGTTAGTTAGAGCATTAATTTATTGTTGTTGACATATATTTTTACTATCATAATTTACAATCATAATATTTTATCTTGTTGGGGCAATTTTTTCTATTATGCCCGATATTTTTACAAATACTACATCTGGTAGTAAATCTTCTCTTCTCAGGAGGGACTTCTCTTTCATTTGGTTGTTTCCTTCTTCTATACTTTGGTGGTCTTCCCACCTCTACAGTGATAGTTGGAGGTTGTAGATCAAACAAATCAATCCTTGACCAACGCATCCTGTTAGGCAGTGGTCATATGCTTTCATAATATGTCAGTTGATATGCATCCCTGGTCAAGCTTTTGTCAACGTAGTATACTGGATCAAGATTTGATTGAATAATACATGCTAGTGCATGCTTGTATGGCATGCCACTAACCTGCTAACTAAAACAGTCATAGCTGCTATTGCTCGAGTGCACAATGAAATGTACATTACCCTACATTTGACAATCTATAACATCAAACTCAATTTCACTTAATTTGACCGCCACTAATTTTCTCGCAACCTTCGAAAGGCTCTTGATTTTGGCATACACCCTAGAAGGCTGAATTGTGGGCCATGCCATACTTTTTTCCTTCCTTCGTATAATCCTTTTCATTAACTTTAAGTGTATAAATTTCAAAAGCTCAAATATCGACTTTCTCCTATACTCATTAAGGAATCCGTTCTAAGACTGATAATATTATTTGTAGCACGATCAATTTTGAAAATATGGTCAAACTGATACACAGCCCAAGTGTTTGGTTCATTTTGCATCAAGATCAAGTTGTTGGATTTTGCCCATGGCATGATCAAAATCAGCTTTGGTCGTTGCTTGAACACCTATCCAAAAATATATTCTCAAAATCTCATCACTGAAGAGTTTCCAACAATACCTTATTGCTGTTGTTGGGAAATAAATATTAAGTGCTATAATTACCCCTTTCTGTCTATCAGACATGAAAGTGATTGGCATGCTCTCATTGATCTCCATATGCTTTTTGAATAACTGTAAAAACCAACCCCAACTTTGTAAGTTCTTACCCTCACAGATAGATATTGGCAAAGGGAAGATGCCATTATTGGCATCTGCTGTTACTGCAGTTAAGAGCAAACTACTTTATTGTGATTTTAAGTTACAACCGTCTAATCCCATAAATCTTTTGTAACCCAACATAAACCCTATTTGCTGTGAACAGAAGATAATAAAAATCCTCTTGACTACTCCCATAGGGTTTTGGTGAATCTTTACTGTCGCTCCAACATTTCTTGCCAGTAACACATGACCTTAGTCTTGAAGTCATGCATACGAAGAAATGAAATCACATGCTACCGAGTTGAGAGGCTTTTTCTTTTCTTTTTACAGTCTCTTACTTATTGTTCCAGTCCCAAATCCCCTACATAACTCTGCTGCCATAGTGTTAACAAAAATGCCAGGGTTATTTGCAATTGTTTTGTACAACTTCTTTGCTACAATGTGTATGCTGGGTTGCATTTTGTTCCTCTAGCTAGAAAGAAGGCTCTGTGTGATGGTGTGGTTCTATCATCTTCGCATCTATTACTTGCAAAAAAGCATAGTCATCTCCGCATCTATTACTTGCAAAAAAGCATAGTCATCTTCCATATTTGCCTCACCCTCTATAACATGCATATGAGAATCCACAGGAAGAACATCCATCTCCAGTCTAACATCTTTAATGCCTCTATGCAAGCTCTCCAATACATAGTCCATCAACTCTTGGTCGGTGTCAATCACTCTTTTTTGATTTAACCAGGGGACAATTACCTTTATCAAAAAAATTTCATCATCAAACTTGTGGCTCTTGTAAAATACCTCCATCACATCATTAATGATTGTTATTAATGAACAATGATCTAAATCAACAGTCCTAAATTCCATTAACATAAACCTTGTATTTATCCTATCACCAAACAATACAATTATAGTGTTAATCAAAATATCCAAACTAGGTACTCAAAAGTTGAATTAACCCCATCTAATTGACCAAGAACAAGTATATTTTCTTCCAGTGATTTTAATATTAAACAAATAATCCCGTAACAGTCATTACCTTACGATGTTACCATACACATACCCATAATCAATTACAAAAAATAATTTGCTATGGATTAGTTTCAAATAGCCATAAAACATAGACATTTACTATGAACACATTAGTTTATTTTCCATTCACATTGTACATTCAACATTCATAAACAATAAATCGTGCGCACACAATATCCTTGCAAATAAGCTCTCACCAACCAACTGTTGGAGATTTTTAATAAAAATTTGATGATGTAAAGAATAACACAAAATATTCTCAAGCCAAGGCATGTATAATGCATTGTCCTTAAGGAAATTTCTGCCCCTCTAGGACAATGTCCTGATGCAAATAGGTTTTGTGGCAGCATTCCCTCCAAGATACAATGGCTGTTAGTTCTATAAGGGTGCACTCCCAAGTATAGAACCCTTTGAACAACACAAAATCGATCACATTCTCTAGTTTTCTCTCCTCTTATAAAGTTAAGATATGACCTTAATTTATAGGTACACATATACCTTTTCATTAGGACATGTCTTTTCACACACTTTTTTATTAGGACATGTCTTTTCATATACCTTTTTATTTATTAAACCTATAAGTATTTTGAAATATAGTTCTATATTAAATAAAATATACAACAATCCCCCTCTATTTCAAAATACATATAAGATAATAGAGAATATTTAGAATTCAATGCATATGTACTGGTGCTTATCAGGCTATGAACCAGTCATTGGACAACTAATCGTGTCTTACAAGAATTTGGTGAAACATATAGTTTCTATGAACCAAAAGTCCTTTGGCGTAAGTCAGAGGACTAGCTAACCACATTGAACTCTCACAATGAGTGTTGTTCTGCGATGTGGCACTTTTATGGCCCTGTGCCTACTTGGAATTCATGAATGCTTTAGAGATGCTTGCTTAAGCTCTCATAGAAACCGACCCAGTTTCACATTCATATAGGTGAACCCTCCATCAAGCATGTCCTATAGTTTAAACATGCCACCATTCAATATTTGGGCTATGGAGTTCATTAAGAGCTTAAAAAATTCATCCTTTATCACTATAGTTTTAAGTACTATCTTGTCATAGGGAGTGACTCAATATTATGTATAAGATCGATAGTACAACAAGACAACAAGTGACTTGTTATTATCCCTATGAACCTACTTCATGGGATCTCCAATCACATAGGTGGAATTCCTATCACTTTTGCCTTTTATTTTAGGCATAGTCCCCTCCCCCTCAGCTTTTAAAACCACAATTTTCTTTAATAGTTTTGTCAAACATTGGCCAAAATTATACATCATGTCTTTTTATAGACTTTTCATTCGATCTAAATGATATAAAGATCGAGATATACACACAATTTTAGTTGAAAGCTTTCCAACACACTTCCTCTCCACTAAAGGCAATTCAACATTAATATATCACTTTTTATTATTGCCTTTATTTTTTTTTTAATAGTAGAGGATCATCACATTACACACTAATGGTGCCTTAAATATTTATTCAATAATCTTTATAGGTAATCCAATAATCTTATTGAAGACTATTGATATATTTGTAATTTTTCAAAAATATAACAATGATGCCTACAATACATGAAGTCATTTTTCATACAACTTTTATTGAATAAAAGGCTACCATAACACATATTTTATTTAATAAAACGAGACTAACTTCAATTTAATATACATATATATATATATATTATATAATAATTACTCCTTTCATAATTAATCTAGGAGTAATAAATCATAGTCTCTTTTATGTCACTCATACTAGAAACCAATTCATCAATCCTTATTTTAATTAATAAGAAACCTTTGGAATTAGCACGCAAAATAAATTAAGGTCAAATAAATATAATTCAAAATCACATCAACATTATAATGAATTATATATAATAAAACCTTAACATCAATACATAAATATTATGCCCCATATGCTCAAAATAATAAATTTTTTAATAAACATTTTCTGGGCTTATAAATCAACAAACAGAAGTTATTAGGGTCATATTAATATTATTAATAAATTATTAGGGTCAAATAATAACCTTAAAGGTTAAGTCTAATCCATAATTATCTAAAGATCATAGCAAACTTCATGATTAATCAATAGATATTGACCTTAATGATATTTACTATTAGACTCAAATGATATTAATCATCATCTTCCTTTCCACCGTCGACGTTTCCAGATTTTCTCACGAATTAACAGTCAGTATTGCAATTTTAACACCCAAATCAACATATGCCAAAAATGAATAATCAAAGATATTCAATCATCAGACAATTGGGCATTTAAATTTAAAAATAAAATTCATATTGCAATACTCATCTTTTGACTTCTACCAATAAATCAAAATTTAATATAAATCACAGATGGTAATTATTAAATAATACTAAATTAAATTTGATTTCTGTCAGTTAATAATCTTATGATTTTTTAAATCATATACATTCATCATAATCATCAAATTCAAGACTACACACTGCATTCAAAATATTTATATTATTATGAGTTGTGTACCTTATGATTTACTCATTCAAAATATTTTTCATCTCCATGAAAAATAGGAATCGTGGTGCTCTCTATTCCATCATTAAGACATCTGACTGAGAAGATTTGACCATGGACTGTCTTTTAATCTTCTTCTTGTAGAATCTACACACAAAATCATCTCATAGAAAAATTTCCTTAAGATTGTTGGACATTTTTAATAAAAATTTGATGATGTAAAGAATAACACAAAATATTCTCAAGCCAAGGCATGTATAATGCATTGTCCTTAAGGAAATTTCTGCCCCTCTAGGACAATGTCCTGATGCAAATAGGTTTTGTGGTAGTATTCCCTCCAAGATACAATGGCTGTTAGTTCTATAAGGGTGCACTCCCAAGTATAGAACCCTTTGAACAACACAAAATCGATCACATTCTCTAGTTTTCTCTCCTCTTATAAAGTTAAGATATGACCTTAATTTATAGGTACACATATACCTTTTCATTAGGACATGTCTTTTCACACACTTTTTCATTAGGACATGTCTTTTCATACACCTTTTTATTTATTAAACCTATAAGTATTTTGAAATATAGTTCTATATTAAATAAAATATACAACACCAACATCATGTACAGAAAATTATTTTTCTAGATTTTCAGTGAAAATCTACAAGACAGAGACCTGTATTTTTTGAAGTTTTAACCTACGCATTTACTACTTTCTCTTCACCATGGAAGAACACTAGCAATGACCATCACCAAACACAAAAAAGTAACCCATTCAAATTAAAATCCCAAAAACAAATTTCAGTTTTGGAACAGAGTTTGCCTCTCCTCATGTCTTGCTTTCACCAATAGGAACAATTTTCTCCAAATGGTTTGCTTCGAAAAGTCCTTCACCAGTTTGCTTTCAAACACTATTTTTTCCGTTCAATCGTGGTCGAGAGATGACGATTTCTAGCGTTCTTTGAGTTGAGTCTTGTTTGGCGTGAAGGAAGAAACGAGAGTATGGAGAAGAAACTGAGTAGACATGAGTTTGAAAGTGTTTTTTAATTTTCTTTTTTCTTTTTATTACTTTTAAACTAAAACAAATTATCCAAGGATTATTTTAGTATTATTTTTAAAAAAATCTTCTTAAAATGCATTTAATGATTAATGTATATTGACAAAATTTGTACACTCAAGCAAGTAATTTGAGGTAAATTACTATATTGTCCTCCACTCACTAACTTTTCACTGACGGAAGTAACGTCGAGGGGGTACTGAGGTATTTTCAAAATATTAGAGGTGTCATAGGAATTTGGTCAAACAAGGAGGGGGTACTGGACATATTTTTATAATAAATTATAATATGTAAACTAAATTAATTATTGTATCAATAAAAATAATATAAAATTTTAAATATATATTAAATAAAATATTATACATGTTTTTTTAAAAAAATATTTATGATCATTACCTACAAAATTATTACAAAAAATTTAAAAAAGATTAAGAGTTAGTGAGTATATAATTATATCTAAATTTATTGTTAACATTTTAATTTAAATAGATAATTTTTTTATTTCTAAAGCTCTCTAAAAGAATAAAATAATAAACATTTAAATTTAACACTTTAGTCCTTAATAAATTAAAAATAGTGGGTCAATTTTGAATTGCATAGAATGTTTTGCTAATATTCAAATATTACGCCTATGCCATTTTATACCCAGTTAAATTTAAACTTAAAAGGGGGTTGACAAAATTATTAGAAGTAATGAATAATTGCTATTATTGTTAGCCTTAAGATTTATAAGCCATTACTTTAATCGTAACAGATATTGATATTCTTAATGAAACCAATTCTTCATCTAGTATTCTTTGTGATATTTTTAGTATGAAAATTTGAAATACAAATTGATAATCAAAAGGATATCCAAAATCAAAGGCATTCATGAAGAACAAAATTGGAAGCCCCACGAGCATATTGAAGAGAAGACTTGAAGTTAAAGATATATACCTTAGGTAATTTATTATTTATAATGTGCTTTTGAAAATGATTATTGATTTGCACTTGAAAGTTCAAAATTTTTATTTATAATTATGTTTTCAATTACGTTACTTTTCAAAAAATTATTTTTGAAACCTAATCTAACCAAAATACAAAATTTTGAAACTTGCATTAGGGACAAAAAAACAAGTTTTTAAAACTTGAAAATTGGACCAAAATACAAACTTCTATAACTTAATTTAGACCTAAATGCACATATTTTTCAACCAGTAGAAAACTCGCTGAATTGGTCAAAAATGGTTCATGTGAACCAAAAAATAGTGAAATTTGAGGGAGAATTGTTCAGAAATCCAATTGACCAAAATGAACCATATGTTTTGATCAAATTGGACCAATTTATTGACTGAATTTTTAGAAATTTAAAAGTTTTTTGTTTGTTAACGGTTAGTTTCTTTGTTTCTTAAAAATTCTAGTCTAACTTTATTTTTAAATTTTTTTACACATTTTAAAAAACTTAAAAACATATTTTACAAATTTGAGCTTTGATTTGCAAATTAAACATCGAACTCATTATATACTCTAACATTTATTTGCAACATCTAAAAAAGAAAATATTTTGTGTGAATATGAAGAAAACACATTGTTTGTAAAGTATTGAATGATATGATAAGTTCACTTATTTGTAAACGTAAGAAAGACACTAGTAAAATTTTCTTAATATAAGATTTGAGTGACACTAACTAATTTTATTAGGGGTTATATTTGCTTGTCTTTATTTGAAGGCATATTTAATAAAATCCTCAAATTTATAGCTTAAAGGACAATGATCCACATAAAGTTATCGTGTCTGATCTCGTTCTCAATGTTTATATTTATATTTGTTCACACATTTGCTCTTACATACTTTGTATATTTGTTGAATACCTAACAATGGATAAACAATTGTAGTGTAATTTCTAATTGTGGGTGTGAATGTGATAACATGAATTATGAGATAGGAATATAAATTAGGCACCGCGTAGCTGGCTAGTGGGTTTGGCACATCTAATGTCCGTCAAAAGGTGACAAATAATTATATGAAAGGGGTCGATATTGACTACAACATATAATATGTTTAATGTATTTTTTTATATATATTTTTTAATTTTATATTTTTTGTTTAAGTTTTTTATATTATAAAATAAATAGATGTGCCAACGCATGTAAAGTATTATTGTAGTCAAATCTTTAGAATTAATATACAAAATTTAATATGAATCCACTAGAAACATCAACAGTGAGTCAATGTGAGCGTTAAATCTCCACTAATTGAAGTCAAGTAACGAACATATTATCATGACTACTTCACTTCCACCAAATTAATGGAATTATCTTGATAAATTGCAACCGAACTTCATTTCACACTTAATATATATTCCTTTTACATAGAAAAGAAAAATATGGTGGAGTTGTTTAATTCATGATCTGCATGTTAATCTGAGAAAATTTACATAAAATCTATTTCATAAATTTGAATACGTATATATCTATTTTCAAATTAATTATTAATAGTAATAAAATATATTTATAAAAGCATGTCACATAAATATATATATATATATATATAATAATTATTATCAAGAGTAAGTGGTAAAATAAACATTCAAATTTAATCAGGATAATCCTTGTGTAAGCCGTATTTACTAATGCAAATAAATATAGAAGAATTATAACTACGATCATACAAATACTAATATTTTTGTTTTCTTAAAAATTGTATAAACATTACATAAAATGAAAAAACCCTCCCAAGTGATTTCACAAGTTCAAGCAACTAACACCTCCTATTAAATGGTAACAGTTTTAGTCACAACCCTAAAAAAGGATTATCTTGACACAAACTATGTGGCAAGTAATAATCTTAGTTGATACTTAAATTTAATCCATTTAAAATTGAGAGGGTTCGAAAATTTGTCGACCCACCTCGTTTACCATTTAATTTTAAAATAGTGTAAATGACATTGTAAAAATATTGTAACTTGAATATTGTATTGTAATTAACACAGAAATTTAATAAATATTGTATCATTTAATTAGAGCATATTGTCAAAATAGGATCAAATGGGGGCGAATTGGAGCTGTATTAAGCGGTTTAAAAATCAGAGCAACTAACACCTATCAAATGGTAACAGTTTTAATATTTAATTTTTTATCATCTTATTGAACTTGATCTTTATCTCTAATGGGCAAGTAAATCATCCAATGAATATCTTTGAAAAAATGAAAAATAAAAAAATAACAAAGCTAAAAATTTCAGAATAAATTTGGTACAAAATTATATAAGGTCCTGAGTTAATAGAGATAAATAACAAAATTTACCTTCAAAATATTAAATAAAGTACT